>VUQI01059421.1:0-14153 GCA_015106735.1 Paratilapia polleni
TTTTTTTTTTGCATTATTTGAGGTCTGAAAACACTGGACCTTTTTTAGTATTTTGACCATTTTTCATTTTCTACAAATAAATGCTCTAAATGAAAATATTTGTATTTGGAATTTGTGAGTTATGTTGTCAGTAGTTTATAGAATAAAACAAAAATGTTCATTTTACTCAAACATATACCTATAAATAGCAAAACCAGAGAAACTGATCATTTTGCAGTGGTCTCTTAATTTTTTCCAGGGCTGTATACATAAAACCTTAACCCAATATATTGGAGTGATAAAGCCCCTAAGCTAATCCTTAATGAAACATTTATTTATGATTTTTATGTGAACCCTATGAGGCAGATCTCACTCTCTCAGACCACAGACAGACAGACAGAAAGATCTCTCTCTTCCTTGTTAGACCGGCTGCTAGATTTAAAGAACAACAGAGAACCTCATCACTGGAGCTTGCCCCAGCTGGAACCACCTGTTCTCAGCAAGGCATCTGGCTGTGCCTGATTTACTCCACACACCCACCTACCTACAGTTAGGTCGATATGTTTTTGGACAGTGACACAGGTTTTTTTTTGTACTTTTGCCTTTGTACACTATCAATCAAAAAATCAAGATGAAGCTGGGTTTAGTTTGAAGGGTTTGAAGAGTAATGTATTGCAGTAACTGTTTCGGAATGATATCCATTCCTAAATAGTGCCTTATTTTCAGAGGCTGTAAACAATGTTAGCTTTGGACAAAGTTTTTAAACATATGTATTGTTTTTTATAATTGGACAAACTTTTTTTTTTCAAGAAGTCAATGACTGCCTGACATCTAGAACCCACGGACATCACCAAATGCTGTGTTTCCTCCCTTGAGATGCTCTGCCAGGCTTTTATTGCAGCCACCTTCAGCTGCTGCTTGTTTGTGGGTCTCAGTTTTGTCTTCAATAACTGAAACACTGTACTGGGTTGAGATCAGGTGACTGACTTGGCCATTGAAGAATATCCCATTTCTTTGCCTTGAGAAAGTCATTATCCATTTGCACTGTGAAGCTCTGTCTGATCAGTTTTGCAGCATTTGACTGAATCTGAGCAGAGAGTATAGCCCTGTGCACTTCAAAATTCATCCTGCTGCTTCTATCAGCAGTCACATCATCAATAAACACTAGCGACCCGGTTCCACTGGCAGCCATTAATGCCCATGCCATAAGATTTGGATTATGAGCTGTTTCTCTTCTTCTCCATATT
Organism: Paratilapia polleni; assembly: GCA_015106735.1. Classification (NCBI taxonomy): domain Eukaryota; kingdom Metazoa; phylum Chordata; class Actinopteri; order Cichliformes; family Cichlidae; genus Paratilapia; species Paratilapia polleni. The sequence continues at coordinate 1,227 of VUQI01059421.1, forward strand.
TTCCTCTTCCCATCATTCTGGTACAAGTTAAACTGACTCCACACTGGAAGCAATTTGCTGCAACATGATGATCAGAGACCACAGAAAGTGAATGACATTAGGCTACTACGGGCAAAAAAATACTGGAGAGGCAACTTCCAGGCAAGCATTTGAAGCAACTACCAATAAGAGCGCAGGATACTGTTGATTGACAAATGACCTGGTAGTAAATAAATTTAAAGGTTACCTAGGCCTAGGCCGAGCCTGGAATGTCCACAAGTAACCAGCCGTGAGCTTCAAAGCAATGCACAAGGAGCAAATCGCTTCCAGTGTGGCCTTACAGTGTGGCCTTACAGTGTGGCCTTACAGTGTTCCTGAGCTGCTAGTGCATTACTTCTTCCAAAAATGTGCCATAGATCTGATTTGGCCACTCCTAAAGTTTTTGCTATCTCTCTGATGGGTTTATTTTGTTTTTTCAGCCTAATGATGGCCTCCCTCACTTGCATCAACATCTCTTTGGACCTCATATTGACAATGAAATGCTACCAAATGCAAGTTCAACATTTGGAATCAACTCCAGATGTTTCATCTCCTTAATATGTCATGAAATAATGAGGGAACAGGCTTCACTTGGCCAAGAAACCACTGTCAGTCATTTGTCCAATCACTTTTGAGCCTCTGAATGGGGGCTATATATAAAAATAGCTGTAATTCCTGAACAGTTAATGCAATTCTTCTGTTAAACACCTTAAATTAAAACTTTTTTTTTTTTTTTTTTTTACTTAAAATCCAGTTTGGTGGTACAAAGAGGCAAAAGTACAAGAACTGTGACATTTTCCAAATACTTATGGACCTAACTGTATGTTTCACGCATTTGGATTTGTGTCTGCACCTTTCTCTTACTGGAAAATAAAGCAGAATTTTTGTAGATCTTCTTGTGTATGAACCTTAGTCAAAAAAGTAGAAGAAAGCATGGCTCTTGACATGCAAGAGAGGGAATGGAAAAAGCGAGAGAGCCAAAAGGGAAGGTAATTGGAGGAGGTGGGCAGCATGTCTACATGAACTAATGATTAATAGCTTAATTAGCCTCAGTTATCCCATTAATGAGTGCTAATGAAATCCTGCAGGCAGTTGCGGCTGCACTGACATGTCACTGTTAAAAGAGAAAATCACTGTGGCTGTGTATGATAATTTTTCTTCTGAAATGTGGCCCGCAAACACGGATAACACAAAATGCAGACACACACACACACACACACAGAACTTGCGATCTGTCTTCACGTGTCTGACATAAACACATTAATACACTCTGGCTCACACTTGAAACATTAGTGACTGGTATGGCAACAATTATCCAACATTAGAGACAGAGAGAGAAAAAGAGAGTCATGGATAAAAATCAGCTGCAGTACAAATGAGCTGACCTCCTTTTTATGTAAGTAATGAGAGCTGCTCGTTCCACAAAGAAACAGATGTCCATTAGTGCATTAGTAAAAGGAGAATTATTAGGATCATTAAGACCAATTAGTGCTAATGTCCAGATGAGTAGCAGGTAACCTCATGCATTTGATGAATAGCACAGAGGTGAGAGCAAAGGACAAGTAGAGGAAGAGTGTGTGTTTAAAATTCTGTGGCGTCTAAGTCAGGGGTGACAAGTAACCCTAACCCTCTGTTAGGACATTCTGAAAGCATAGGGTTAGGGTTAATCCTGTCACGTCTGGTTAGGTAGACGTGACAGGGTTAAATTCACCAAACTATTTCAGTGTAACTTCTTGTGACTTTTTATATAAAATTGGGAAATGGCTTTTTCTTTTGTCCCAGAGGGAGTCAGTCTCCAAATATTTTTTTCTATTAGTGTATCTCGTTGCTTTGGTTGAAATATTCTTCAAGATTTTTCTGATCACATAATTAAAATATGTAAATGAACAATTCCTTTTTTGGTTACTGGCATCAGAGAAGGCTTTTCCAGTCAACATTTTCTATACTAGCTCGACAAGCCATCTGCCATCAACAAACGTTTGAGTCAGGCAGAGAGGTTTTCACTATAGAAACTTTCAATTAACATCCAAACAGACGGCGGTTAACAACCCCTGCTACACTGCCAACGACAGTGATAGCAACACTGACCATGATTGTGGAATATTTCTTTAGGTGGAAGATGACAGTTCAGATGGAGAGACAAAATGGAGGATGAGGCACAAGATGAATTTTTGGATGAGCCTTTTGGAAAGTTTGGCCAATTGAGCCACAGAGCTTTGTGTTTTAGTATCACTCAGAGTCCTTAGTTTAGCTCAGAGCTATCTGCAAAGTTTCAAAACCTGTCTTCCAGGATGTAGAGGAGGTATCTTAGACCCTCCCACCTGAGATGCATGTGGAGGAGACCCTAGGGGAGAGGAGTCAAGGCAACAGGCATTTAACAAAATGTGACATCTTTGTTTCAGAGCTGTCATTTTAAAGCATTGTCAATTAAAGATGACGTGTGGCACAGATTCAGCATCTGTTCATTGTTTTGTTGAGCCAGCTGCTGGGTTTAACACCACTATAAATTACCAGCACAACGTGAGAAGAAATTAGATGTACAGATGTCATACATTTCTATTTTTTGTTTATCACACCCACAGATTGTGAATATATATTTTGATCATGCAGTTGATCATCTTTAATAAGTAATGCAGCTTATAAATACAAAAGAAAAAAACATATTTGTAGAGTCCTGCTTTTGCCATGGTGTGTATATTCCAGATGTGGTCATCCCCTGTCATGCGTGATGGGTGAAGAACTGAAGCCGACCACTGATGAAGAAAATGTTTTCTTTCCACAGAGACTTCCTGTATGGTTTTCCTTTTCCCTGTGTTATTAAAGTATGACAGTTCAGTTCAACAACTACCACCATGACCATCCTGAGATTTTTAGGAGCCAACAAGGATCCAGAGCCCATCTTGAACCAAGACTGTCTGAAAAATGCCCATACAAGGTTTTATTTACTCCAGCTTTTTAACTGACTTGATGCATTTCTAGGCTATGGTGCTTTTAGTGTTCAGAGGTGAATCAAAGTTTGGGCTGGCCTAAATTTCAAAGCTGAAGATGAGTTGGTTTCTGGTAAATTGACAACACCAGTGGTCAATTATTGTTTATCGTACCAATTTTATAAAATGCTAAGACGCACATTTGAGTTTACTCTATTTCTCTGATACTTTAAGTACTGAGTCACTGAACCCCTAAGGTGGTGTCTGCCAGCACTACTGTCCACTGTGGCTTCAGGCAGTGAAAGATAGCCATACATGTCCTCTAGCAGAGCTTCTCCACATGATAGAAGATGAGACCCAGAGAAGCAGTGATTCACTCTCAACCCAAAGGAATGCATGTTCATGGAGAGTAACAAGTCCTCATACGTGGAGGTACTGACTCTGATTCTCACTACTTCACACATAGCTGCAAACTGTCCTATAGCACAGCTGCAGCCAGTGGCAGAGGGATCATTTCACTCATAAAGGAAAGAATGGATTCAATTAAATGGGACCTGTTATCATCAATTCCAGCTCCGCATTTTTATTCTTGGGGTCTACTAGAGAAGTCTGACATGATTCTTATAATGGGCCTTAGTGCAGCACCTCAGTTCAACCTCTGTCTGAAACAAACTGTTTTAGCCACCTTTCCTTTAAACCTTCTGTTTATGAGGAGCAGCCAATCATAAGAAGCTGGCTTACATAGCAGGTGGGAGAGGCTTCTGTGCTCACAGCTATAGTTATGTTGTGCAAGCAGACTGCAAGATAAGAAGAGGACTTCTTCCAGTTTATCCCAGGTCAGATTGGATCTTCTTCTTCTTCTTTCTGCTGCTCCCTTTAGGGGTCGCCACAGCAAATCATGTGCCTCCATCTCACCCTATCCCTAGCTTCCTCTTCTGTCACACAAACCCTCTGCATGGCCTCCTTCATGCACCTTCTCTGTGGTCTTCCTCTTTTCATCCTGCCTGCCAGCTCTTAAACATCCTTTGTCCAATATATCCACTATCCCTCCTCTGCACATGTCCAAACCATCTCAGCCTTGTTTTTCTAACTTTGTCTCCAAACCGCTCAACCTGAGCTGTTCCTCTGATGTACCCATTTGTAATCTTGTCCCTCCTGGTCACTCCCAATGAAAATCTTAATATCTTCCACATCCAGCTCTGCCTCCTGTCTTTTAAACCTGTTACTCCTACCACATACTTACCACTGTCTCACATCCCAGGCCAGATTGGATATGTTGTTTAACTCCCCCAGAGACTTCATTCCCATTTGGATATGTCCAGAATAATTCTACAGGGAGGAATTTCTCCTGATTTCTTACAATATACTTTGGTCAACTGATGCCTTATGATACAAAGGAGCAGCTCTCTGAATGGAACACCATGCATAGCTGTATGCATAATTCATTGATGTTTTTCACTCCAACATGTTTCTTTTTAAAATTGGTTGTTTGCTTGTAGAATTTTCCACTAACTGAACACAGAATATGTTGCCAGTGCATTGTATGCTCTATATATGGTAACAGTGGGTTTTATTTTCACACTCTGAAAGCCTGTGAACCTTTTAGTGCTTACTGCTGGATTCAGATGGGTGATGGTGTCCGTGGTTTGACGTCCCAGCGGGAAGGTCAGAGTCAGGCTACTACTGTCTCAGTATCTCTCATCTTTGCTGTTGTCCACATGGTATTTAATAGACCTACATATAGTCTGTCTCTGACTTAATTTACGGTACATCCTTCAACTGAACATTTTATGTAAGATGTATAGGCTCAGTGAAAGCATGTAGCACACACTAGATCTTCAGGTCCTACTGACTCTGTTTTCTTGGACATACAAACACAACTATACATAACTTACTTAACCTATTTTGAAGAATACATTTGATGAAGGGTGAGTGCTTACATCTTCAGAATACACACATCACACATATATATATTTTCCACAAGTGGTTCTCATATCTGAGACTGAAATCCTACATGTGACCTAAAATGTCTTGCAGAAGTTTATGCACTAAATTTCTTTAACAGTAAACCATTAATTGACTAAAAGATTAACTGAACTTATCTCCCAAAGGCATAAAACATGTTTTTAGCATTTTAAGCATTTTATTTTACCTAGGTCTCAGATCTTGATTAGCTTGAAAGGACTAAAGAGTTAAGGAGCTGGACCACACCCCAAACACTCCCCTTCCTGTCGTATATCTGCCTAACATTGGCTACTTAAGAAATGGGAGCCACAGGAAAGGTGGAAGTCAAGTTGAGATCTGTATGACTAATAAAACTTTGATAGAACTGCTTGTAGAATTACTAATTAGGCAAACTGAACCACATTTTGACTGTAAAAGAGCTATCAGACTCTGGAGTTGCAGGTGCACTGCTGTACTGTGCACCAGACTTGCACAACACTTGCACAAATATGACCTTGCAGGAAGAGGCATCACAATTAAGCATCAGAAGTTTGTAATTGAGCGTCTAAGCAAGGCTGATGCCTTTTTGAAGCAAATCCTGCAGACTGATGGCACTATTTGGAGACAATAAGCAAAGGTATGTTTGCAATAACAGTGCAGAGTTTCTTGAAAAGAACATCTCTTCAACTGTTAAGCATTGTGGGTGGATTGATCATGCTTTGAGCTTATGTAGCAGAGGCCCAGTGAAGATTTCACTGATAGAGGGAAGAATTTATTCAATCAAATACCAGCAAATTCTACAAACCTCACACCATGTATAAAAAAGCTAAAAACTAGAAGAGGATGGCTTTTACAACAACCTAATGATATTAAACCCCAAAATTCACAATGGACCATCTCAGGTGGCCAGGCTGAAAGGTTTGCAAGGGCCCTCACAGTCACCTGATTACCAGATTTGAATCTAGAATCTTTTTGCTATAAGGCAGGTGTGCCACCATGCTACCCCCACTTGTGAGAATGTGATTCCTGAACCATGGTCATTAATATGCTGCTGTCACAGCCTCTGCTCGTCTGGTTTCAGTCTTTCCACTAGATTTTGGAACATATCTGCTGGGATTTGCTCCCATTCAGTCACAAGTGTCACTGAGCCACTCCAACACTGACACCGGCATTCCAGTTCATTACAAATGTATTGGATTGGTTTGAGACCAGTCAAATTCTCCTGCTGAGTTAGGCAAGCCAAATTTGTTTTACCCTTCAGCTGTGGAACATTTCAGAGCTGAATAAACTGGTCAGTTAATCACAAGGAAAAGCCTTACAGGCAAAATTACCCAATTATTTGATGGTACCAGCTTCTTATTTGTGTTCAGCTTTTACATAAAGGTTTTGGAACACTGATCAGACAAAATTGAGATATTAGTCTGTATGAAATGTAGTTTGTTTTTACATCTATTCGATAAGTTTAGACAAAGTATATAAATGACTTTACATATTCTGAGGGAAAAAATGTCAGGTAACAAAAGACTCCAAACTAAATCCTCTCACCATGCTGTCCACAGGGCATTAATGTGTTAAAACAGACTGAATGTATTCTTTAATTGGATCTAACATCCCAAAGGACACAAATGTGAACAGAAATATATTTTTGTCTATCCATCTATGGATCTATCTTTTGTATGTGGATGTTGTATGGATTGTGTTGGCTGTCAAATCTCGTCTATGTAATTAGTGCCTGCTGGCGATATTCGTGCTCTTCTTCCCTCTCATCCTCTCTCCCTCACTCTGAATTATCTGTGATGCCTCTCCTTCTCTTTCCCTCCACTCTACAAAGCAATAAAAAAGACGCGAGCGTGGGTGTCGATTGCTGCTTCACGTTGCTGCTCAGCTGACAGGCAGGAGAGGAAGAAAGCAAGGAGAGGAGGAGGACAGAGGGAGACAGAAGGAGAGGCGATGAGATGGCGTATGAGAGAGGGAGGAAAGAGAGCGAGAAGAGAAAAGAGAGAGAGAGTAGGAGGGAAAGAGAGTGTTTTGTGTCTGCAGCTGCTTGGGTGACAGAGAGGATGGAGAACAGAACAGAATGTGCTCTATGTGTGTTTGTGTGCATTCGTGTGTGTATTTTTGGTATACAGTATATGCGATACGGCGTGTGTGCTCTGTGCACATTGTTGTACGCGTGCACAAGCTCCTGAACACATGGCTGTATGTGAAGAAGAGAATCCATGGAGAGAGATGAAGAGGTTTGTTTTGATAGTGAGATGGAGGTAGCATTGACCTAAATACTAAAAGCATGTCTCACACTGAGGAAATGAGGCTCTTAAGCCCAATGATCTGCAGCAGCAGCACAGCTACTTAGCTAACTAGGAGAGATTTAATGACCCAAGAGAATGCTATTAGAAAAAGTAGTGAATTACATATGATGATTTGATACAGTTAAAAACAATGCTATGCTCAGGCACTTCAACACCTAAAGATTATAAAACGAGTTGGACCAAGTACAGCGCATGTGCATCTGATCAGAATAAGCATAACTGGTACAGTTCCTGTTCTAAACGTAGTTGTGCAGACCAGGCAAATTGCAGCTTTCTCGAGAGCCATTCATCCAAACAATGTGAGCGACTGAAGTCATTTCTTGCAGCTCACTCCCCACCCTCATGAAAATTGAAAAAAAGTATTTCTGTTCTTTGCCTAAAGTATGTGCACCCGTTTAATTTGATCTGCAAATATCGCTTGCTGTTGTTACACACTTTTTCTCATTCTGATGTCAGCTGTTTACATGAAACGTAATTTAATGCACTGAACAAACCAACATGCAAAAGTATTGAATGTGTCCTGCATTGGTCTTCTTAGATGGCTGTGTTATCTCTGGTACATGTTTCTTCAGCACCTAGCAGACAGATGTCTCAATTGTTCAGCGCAGCAGTCATCAGATTCCTCTGGAGTTTGCATTAAAAGCAAGCTTTCCACAGAGGACCAGTCCATGGAATCTGCCATTTCCTAAAAGGGCAGAAGACACATTTAGGTCAAAGTGGCAGGCTAGCACAGAAATAATGTAGACATAAAGTGATCGAGTTGAATCATTTAAATGATAACATTTCTTGTTTTGATGAGGTCGTGAAAAGGTTTCTTCCATCCCTCTGAAAAGAGTTAAAATATCTGTTTATTCAGATTCAGTACTTGGAGTATTTCTCCTGTCTGGCCTTTTAAATTGATTTGAATCAGAATATTAGACTCCATGTAGGGAGTTGGTGTGTGTGTATGCCTATTTATTTTGTGTTATATCGTTCCCTGTGCAAAAAGCAGCCTAGGGGAATCCATGTTAACAGAAGACAAATGCTAAATTATGAGACTAACTCACCCAAACAGCTTTATACTGGACATTGCACCTCCTCGGGTCCCCACAGCACACCTGAAAAGTGTGAAGTAGATCAGATACACAGTGGAGAAAAGCAAAGAACACACAGAGATTCCTTCATTTTTTTTAAACTAGATTTGCAATGCAGTTCTTCTTTAACAAATAAAACCAGTCTTACAGTGCATAGTATATAATACCAAAGTACAGGTATTTTACATAACCACTGCTGTCCTTTAAAATAACATGTAGATCCAAATTTGTCATTGTAGGAATTGTGTTACTTAATGAAAAATGACAGTATGTGTTCCAGATCATATCAGATTCATTCACAGGTCATTTGGTTTTAGTCATTTGATCATTTCAGAAAAAGAGTAAGTGTGCGTGCAAGCCAGTACAACAAATACAACAACAATAAACACTGTGTAGTGGAAATGTCTGCACACTTTTAAGATCCAATTTAATAATTTCAAAGGTAAAGAAAACAGTCACATCATGTGGTATGTGACTTAAGGTGGTCAGCACTGTATTCTCACCTGATAAATTAACTTTGTTTTGTGTTTTTTTACAATTTGAATCATGCCCATAGAGTCTTTAGCAAAAGGTAGTGGGTCTCTGATGGTCAAGGGGGTGTTGCATGTCTGCATACCGGAGGAAGATGACAAAGCAATCTCATGATGTACATCGCTCATGTAAAAAACTCCTCAAAGTTTTATGGACAAAGGATAAAGTTTTGCTGAAGGCCAGTAGACAGGTGGGTGAAAGATCTTTAATGAATTTGGCTCACAACAGCAAACTAGTAACTGAGCAAAATGTTATATTAATGAATAATCTTGTGGCTCAGCCTTACTTTGTTTCAAAAATATAGTCCATTTCCAGAAATACCATATAAAAACACAAGATCTACCACTTTGTGAGTTCTACTTTGACCTACAAATTCTCTTGTTTGGGTGGAAAGTGTGACATTTATTTTGATTAGTGAAGCATATAAAAATAAAAATATATAAAATTATCTCATGTTGCGGTTTGCATGTTACAGATTTGGTGAAATGAACCCCCTGTGGCAGGTTCTATTATTAAATTATTAATTATTAAATTATTAAAAAGCAATGGAGTAACTGCCATTGGTAGTTTGCTGCATGCTCTGCACATAATGTAAATGATAAAATGACAAGTAGTGAAACAGTATACAAGAAACAGAAGGTTTCTGTTTGTTTGGGTGGTGGTTAAATCACAGCTTCATCTCCACCACCTCCAGGGTAACTCTTATCAAAGCACTTCATTCCCCTCCTCCTGTTACCTTCCTACCTATCAATGCAGCAGGTGTGGATATGGGAATCTGAGTAAAGGTGAGGCACAGTGGTGCTGCATGCTCAGCAAAAAGCCTCCTGAGATAAATTTAGCTTAGAAAAGGGGACAAACAAAGTAGTGAGCAAAAGATTTCTATTAGGCAGTTCTGATATCTCTTATAGTATTTGTTATTCTACCCAGAATATGCCCAGGAAACAGAAACAGCCTCAGTCATTAACATTTCACTAACTTACTGAGATGTCAAAGAAAAAAACACATCCTCTGAGCTTTAAAGACATATTGGTCATTTTGTTGCTTTGATTTAAGCTTGCAGAGAAACTTTATATTCACAAAAGCCATATCAGAGCTGTTTTAATGCATTAATGTGTTAATGCAGCAACATCAAAAACTGCATAGGTCAAGAAATTCAGTATGACCTTTCATCTGCAAAAATACAGCTTCAAAATTTGATTGTTTTTTCTCATTCATTGCCTGAATTATTGATTTTCTTATTAGAACAAAGCAATAACTCATCTCAGGTCAGGTGTGTGGTAGCACAATTTTTTTTCCTATAAAACTAAGCTACCTGTTTTAGTTAAACACCTGAAATCACCAGGTGACACCAAAAATCCAAAAATAAGGTTAAACTTTCTGTTGTAGAAATCCATTGATGGTTTTCCCTTAAAATACATTTACTTCAGTCCAAATTTGACTTTTGTCAATGGTGTTGTAGCCGAACTCTAAGTCAGGGAAAGGGCAGAGATGCAATCAGAAGCCCACATATTGCACAAAGGGAAATGATGCTCTGCAAGAAGCACTGATCTGTAGCAGCGGCTCTGACTCACTGACCTCAGGGCTCTGAGGGGCACCAAAGAATTTTTGTCAAATGCTTTTTAGAAATGCAATGAATTATACATTTTATTTGATGCACTTTCAGTGTAAAATAAACAGATGCTGCAGGGTGCTAACACAATGAATCCAAACAAATGGAAATTCACAGAGACCTAATGGTGTGTGTGTGTGTGTGTGTGTGTGTGTAAAATGTGTCTTTTTTGCGTGTGTGCGTGTGTATCCTAAAGAAGGTGCGTAAAAGTCTGTATGAGAGCGTGTGACTGCAGTCCCCCTGCAGAGGTCTGCCCTTGTATGAAACCCATTTTATGTGTAGATTTATAGAGGGCCCATAATTTTCGTATTTATGAGAAACATTATTTACTGAAGAGCAGACAGCCCCTATAGGAACCATCAGCAGAGTGCGTGTCTGAGTGAATGCATATACCTATTGGTTTCTTTTATAATACGGTCTTCAGTTCATTCTCTCCATCCAGACTGGAGCTCGATATAGGTAACTGCTACCAGGAATGAGGGGGTAAGATTTCCTTCTTCCCCCTCATTCTCCTAAAACACTTTTGACTGGTTTTCATTGAGAAATTATGTATGATATATATTAATAGTCATTTCATATCCTGAACTCTGGAAATGTCTATTATGTGAGTTTCTCTCTAATCCATGTAATCAGTTTCTGGTGTTTGAAAAACACCACAACAAAGGGAGTTATATGAAGCCAATATGGAGACACAAGTTTGTCAGGATACAGTGCAGCTACCCAACACTGCAGCTACACAAACACACACACACACACACACACACACACACACACACACACAAAATACTCACAAAACTTTGTCGAATATCAGCTTTGTTTATTTTTTGGGAATCCAACCAGCCGAAAACGGAAACTGAACTATGCATATAATGAGAGGTCACACTCCTCCGGGGAGCCCAGACTGTTCAAGCCTTTTGTTGATGGACTGTTAACACACTAATGAAACTGCCAGCTGCTGCCCAATTACTTGACTTGCAGGTAGACTAGCCACAAAGATACTTCTCAAAGCTTGGAAGCCAATCATTACTTCTCTTCTTTTTCTTGTTTTTGTAGGCTGCACAATTCATTGATCACACTATTTTTCCATATCTACACTTTTTTCATGACCTGGTACTTGTATAGCACTTTTGTACGGTTATTAAGCACTACAAACTACATTCAACCATTCTCACATGCATTCATAAAGCACTTTATTCTATGCCTTTAAACACTCTTTTATCTACATACCAATCTGGGGTTCAGCATCTTGCCTCTTTAACACAAACTTCCGACCTTCCGATCAGCAGATGACCCCACTACCTCCTGAGCCACAGCAGCCCCTTATGCTTATCTGTATGTGTGGGCTTTCATGCTCACACTATATTGAGTCTCATAACATTTTCTGCCACAAATGACTTAAAAGGTATGAATTCATGAGTTTTACAGAAATCACAGCAAAACAGAGTAAATTGAGTAAAAGGCTTCATCATGAGCCTCTAAGTAACACAAATAGTCTCCAGCTTGGCAAGGCTTTACTCATGCACTTTGCACAATTCTCTAAACAGAATCATATGGTCTGCACAGATTTGATGTATCCTGAGTTCTTCTCCTTTGCTGAGTTGGTACCAGCATATACGCAAAATGATACCAGCCTGATTCATGTTTTAATTAACAGTCACCCATCAAACATAGTTGAAACATCAGCGTTTTTTTTTTTTTAAGGACGTTTGATTGACATCTAATTTGGTAACTAAATGGTTGTGAAACAGACGGCCACACAACACCCCCTCCATTCCACCAGCTATTATTGGATACCCATTCTTTAAAATATAAACAACATGTTTACATCATTTACATATATCTATGTGTAAATTCTTTCTCAGCGTGCTTTGAATGGTGATCTGACTTGTTTTGACTGTCACAGCCGTTGCTTGTCTGCCCCTCCGTGTCTGTATAATAACCCTGTCCTGCAGTCTGCTTAGTGTATTGATGTATGGGCTCAGTAGGATATGAAATGGACTCCAATAGACAGAGAGGTACCTTCTCTGATACTGGCATGTTTATTTTCAAACTTTTTTGGACCAAAACTAGATGTCAAAAAAAGATAGTTAACCAATGATTATTCACTGTCATTATTACATTATTATTATTATTGTTACAACAAAGTCCAATATTTGTCCCCACATAAAGCTGATCCCCACCAATGACCAGTTCTGCCACCCCTAATTTATATAGCATGCATATCATCCTGGCACAAATACTTAGTAAAGATTAGTCTTTTAGTTTTGTCTTTTATGTCAATCCATCGAAGACATTTTCTGGGGTCCCATATCTTGCAGAAAATTTCCACCTTCGTCTTCAGGCTAGACATTGTTTTCCCCATTGCCACTGTGTGTGAAATAGATCCCAAGCCATTATTAGGTAGAGCTACACTATATTGCCAAAAGTATCACTCGTCTGCCTTCACACACATATGAACTTGAGTGACATCCCATTTTTAATCCACAGGGTTTAATATGATGTCGGCCCACCCTTTG
>VUQI01059423.1:0-11204 GCA_015106735.1 Paratilapia polleni
TATTTTCTAATTAGTTTTTATTTTTATTTCGTTTTGACTTTTTGTTCTTGATTCAGTTTAGTTTCAGTTAGTTTCCAGAGTGGGTTTGCTCGTTTCAGTTTAGTTTTTATTGTTTGAAAATGTTTAGTTTTAGTTTAGTTTTTATTAGTTTCAGTGTTAGTTTTAGTCTTTTTAAGTATTATTGTATTTAGAGCGGATACCAGAGGCAAGATGTAGGAAAATCAGTGTGGATATTACAATATAAACACAGAACTTAGTGAAAGCAGTTGACTCACAGTCTTGTAGACATCCAAAGTCTCAATGAACATGTCCATCAAAGCCTCATCAGGGAAGTTGTGATAACAAATTTTACCAAATTAATAAATACTAAAAGTAAGGATATTTCCTCTATATTTTTATTTTATTTTAGTTAGTTTTCCAAGTTCACAAAATCATTTCAGTTAGTTTAAATTTTTTTCAAAAGTCTAGTTTTTAGTTTTATTTTAGTTAACTAAAATGTTTTTTCACATCTAGTTTTAGTTTTTAGTTTAGTTTTAGTTAACTATAATAACCTTGGTCATTACAAAAATGCCACTTTCACGAACCAAATAAATAATATTCAACCCTTTTATTTTATCATGTTTTATTTTATTGAGCTATTCTCCTTCATTTATTTTGTTATTGGTTATGTTTAATGTTTTGTTTGCTTTGACATGGGAATTTCCCAAGTTTTGGGATAAATAAAGTATATCTTATCTTTATCTTGAACGTAATCATCATGCTTTAGTGTGAGTCAGGCCAAAGGTGTCTTTGTCAGTGAGAATGCTGTAAACCCGATGATGGTTTTGACATGATTCATTCAAATGACTTGCAACACAATGCTCCCAAAAATGATGCTCTTCTTCTGTGATTTTTAGACTCTGCAAAAGCATCTAGTGGAAAAGACTCGATCCTTTGGCTTGCCAGTTCTGGCCTGTGGGCCATATGTTTGACACAGGGGTAGAGCCAAGGAGTGGCCAGGCGTAGCTACAGCTACCTTAGACTAAAGTTTGGCCACCCCACACAACCAATGATGAAAGCCGTTAGAAAGTTAAGCACAAAGTCCAGTTACTACAAGCAACAGTTCCAGACTTTTTTTTAATCAGTTTATTGTAACACATTATGTACAAGTCCTCACTGTGTACTTCTTGATGGCACTCTTGCCTACATAAGCAAATAATAAAAGAGTGGCCAAAAAACAGACTATTTGGCAGCATTTGTCAAGCAAATAAATAGATAAATAACAAGACACAAGTTTCTGTGCCACCCCAGTGCAAATAATGGTGTCAGTCTGGCCACTCAAATAAAAATTGTCTGGTTTGACTTTGGTGACTCCCTGAACTGCCCTCTAAAATAAGTATCAGGTTAAATTTGTAACATGGCATGTGAAGTATTAGTTTATTAGTTTAGAAATATTAGTTTAGGATCTTAATGCCACACTGCATGAATTCTTAACTTAACCCTTAACTTTTGATCTAGCAACTCTATCCGGTTAAAATAGAAATCCATCCACTTGGTTTATGACCAAAACTACTGATATCACCAGTGGTCTCAGCTGTGCTTTGTGTTGATTGGTAAGTAGAAAAATGTTAGAATAATACTGTAAGCAAGCATTGTAATGCTAGCATTTAGCTCAAGGGACTCTGCCCACACTACATCTTCAGAAACCTGCTTATATGGCTAAAGAGTCTTTTTCTTGACTGGAGCTCGTTGTTCACTTAATAGAGATGTTGAAAATCAATCTGTTAGCTGACACTTAATTATAGTGTGTTTTTCACATTTGCCCAGGTAGATATTAAAGTCAGAAATATACCTATCAAGCACAGCGAGGCTTTAAAAATATCACACTCACTGCAATAATGTCACAGTGTACCTGATTTTAAAAAAAAAAGTCAAACAGTGATTACACATTTCTAACTTTTGGAGCTCATGAGCTGCAGATTTTATCATAATTTTTTCAAACCAATGCCAGTTCCAGCTAAATTACATCCACCTATGGATCAAGGCAGCACACAACGCCTCCTCCTTGTGACTTTCAGAACATGTTCGGCCCATCCTCCACTAGCCACTGCCATCTTTGACTTCAGGCACGATTAATCGATAAAGTGCATGCAGACCTCTTTAACATCTTTGACACCTTCAAGGTCTTTCGAGTGTCATCCCACTCGGGCACTGATGTTGAGGTTGCTACAGCAACAGCCATGAAAGGCACGTTCCCCAGGCACCAGAGCTAATTGGCTCCACCACCAAATATGAATCTTTAATCACCCTGTGGCGCCCCCAGCCAACTCTCAACTCCACCACATCTACGTCAGACGACACCATGGAGATGACACTCCCCCGTGTGTGTGTGTGTGTGTCCATATATACAGTACACAGGTCACACACAGGTCAGGCTGAGGGAAACATGTTGGAGAAATTGAATTTTTGAATGATTATGTCTGATTTTTTTTTTTTACTGTTAGTGTGCACCATAACCATTCAATTCAATTCAATTTTATTTATATAGCGCCAAATCACAATGACAGTCGCCTCAAGGTGCTTTATATAGTAGGGTAAAGACCCTGTAATATTAGAGAGAAAACCCCAACAATCAGACGACCCCCTATGAGCAAGCACTTGGCGACAGTGGGAAAGAAAAACTCCCTTTTAACAGGAAGAAACCTCTGGAAGAACCAGGCTCAGGGAGGGGCAGCTATCTGCTGTGACCGGTTGGGGGTGAGGGGAAACAGAAGAGAGCAGAGGGAGACAGGACAAAAAACACACTATGGGAGAGAGACAGAGTTTAATAATAACTAATGATTAAATGCGAAGTGGTGTATAAACACGTGGAGAGTGAAAAGAGGTGAGTGAAGATGTTGTTCAACCATGCCCTATTCATTTCCCTGAACAGTCAATGTCCTTTACTCCTTGTATGTATATGCACTTTTTGTGTTTAGAGGTCATATTTAGTCTAATCTAATATTAAGTCTAATCTCAGCAATATGACTGCCTTCATGAATTAACTGCAGTAGTTATAAAATGACGTTGATACTGCAGATAATTTTGGAAGCCTCTTATTAGGGATTGGATCAACTATGTAGTCTTTCATGAGCCCCCCTGCCTGAGTAAGCCGTCTTACTGAGCTCAACCTGTCTGTGTGTGTATGTGTGTGTGTGGGAGGGAGGATCCACACGTAACGACTGCATTGAGTTTATTCCCACTGATTCTTTTACTTTTCCCTTTTCTCCGCCCACACCTCCCTCAGCGAGATTGAGCAAAAGAGAGAGAGAGAGACAAAGAGAGTCAGAAGGAAAAGAAGAATGTGATGCTTCACATCTCACTTCAAAGGATCTCTGGACCTTTGGGACATTCAGGCCCATTTCCCCCTAAACCAACACACAGAGATTCTCACTACCTTGTTCAATATGTTTCAAAAACATCTTCCTGCACTGATGGACTAACAGTAGCATGTGCAATATATACAGTTAAAGCTGCTCTAATCTTAAGATACCTTCTAAAGGTGTCGCCTCAGTGTTTTAGTCTTCTATCAAAACAGATGCACCTCTGTTTAGACTCTGGGAGACACATTGAATGTGTGTCATGACTCTTCCCCATATGCTGCCAGCTAAATAATATAAACCTTCTACTTTCGGTATGTTCTGAGCTTGTGAACTAGACATACTGTTCTCCCAGCAGTTTCACTGTGAGCATATAAAAGAAGGCTTATATTATATAATAAAGAGACACAGTAATTATTACTAAGAAGTCAATATGCAGAGTACAAAGGTACTTAAATTTGGCTTGGATTGAAGGACATTTTTTCATATCATGCCTTTGCTTCACTTCACATTACCCTTACGGCTTTACACAAAACTCCTGTTGCAGAATGAAGAAGACACTAATTTCATAATCAGCCCAAACTTAAAAAGATCAGGGACGCAGAATATTTCAAATAAGAAAACCAAGTAATTGCTCTGATACTCAGAACTCAAACAAACACTACAAATGATGTGCCCAGGTACACTAATCAAATACATTAGGGACACACACACACACACACAGACTTGTTAATTCAGAGGGTTAATCAGTATAAATTGCTGACACTAATCCACAGCCTATCGCACCCACTCCTCACCTGGGTATCTGTGTGGACGGCCTGTCTTTGCATGTGTGACTGTGTGGGTGTGTATCTGTATACAAGCTGTTGCTTCACAGAAAGTACATCACTTAAGGGCTTTTTGATTTGTCATGGTTTAAAGAGTAGGAGAGGAGAAGCAGACAGAGTCCCTGTGTAAAAATATCAAGTCATCACTGCACTACACTGTTCCAACACTGGGGGCCGCTGTGTAATATTTGTTATGGAGGGATGTTAATGTTTTCCTTCAGAAAACTGCAGAGTAGATACCTCAAGTACAGCTTTTGCCTTATAAAACTGAAGCTTGACATTCATATAATCTTGAACAACTTCTCTTTAAACACTCATATTATTAAATGCATCACACTCAGCCTCTGACACATTGTTTTGCTTTTTCATGTTGACAGGCAGAGCATCTTTTTAAGTGGAAAGGATGATTGTGTTCCTTTACTGTAAGGCTGCTGTATTGAACAGCAGTGTCATCACTCTCCTGCTGAATGTACCCATTAAATGAAAAATGATCACCATGGAAAAACTGAGGTAGCCTTTTAGATCTTAGATCAATTTTCTATCTTCTATACTCAGATACCTAAAACACCAGTATTCCCCTCAAAAGATGAATTTGAACTTGAAATTTAAAAACACTAGAGTAGGTCTGAAACATATCTGTAGACCAACAGGAGCTGTATTTTAGATACAGTAATCTTATCATGTTATCAGTCATAATCAGTAAATCCCATAGGTGAATCGCAGTGCATCCGTATTGTGACGTGACCTTGTGCTTTAGCAAAATAGGATAAACAGAAACACGTTTCTCATTTCACACAAGCACAGAGAGCCTCACAGATGTTTATTACAAAAAGCAGTGTACTGTGAAATGTGAACACATAATTCTAGCTAGGTTTGAACAGCTTGTTGCGTGATTTTGAATAATAACAATGATTGGAAATGTTGTATTCTGCCCATTTAATAACACACTGACGAGCAAAGCTTCTAACAGCTTTTGTTAGTTTACACTTGGATATGGTTAGTGATGCAACAAGGAGGCCGCATATGTCATTATTAACAATACACCAAGCTTGGTTGTGGTTGCACGACCTTGTCAGTTGGCAAGATTTGAATAATCCTGCAGCGTTTTAAATTACAGACTGAACCCCGTACATGGCACTGTTTCTGTTTCCTCAGCAGTTACTATGATGCTCAGGACTGGTTGTGATGGCAGCTAATCCAGGTCTGAAAATATAAATGACACCTCCATATACTGTTGGCCCAACTGGCTGACAACAGCCCCTTGGAGAAAACATTGCTTTCATTACTGAGAAGAGAGGAATCAAGGACAAGCTGCGAGTTATCAGATAAATGTCCCTTCACAGTGATTCAGCACCCAGAGCTTTGTTGCAAAGAAGCAATTCACCAAAAAAACATTGTGCGTTTCAAAGAGGCTGGCAGCAACAAAGGGTTATGTGAAAGGAAAAATGGTAGTAGAGAGCTGACGGCCTTGGTTGCCACTAAATAAAATATTTAAATAAATTTCTCAATAATTTCTCAAAGTTCAGTGATGGCTATGGACTTAATTATTACAGTAGGTTTCTGAAATAGGCTCATTTTGGCCCACTCTTAATATTTGCTTTGCTTTATTTGTTTACTTAGAAATAAGGTAGTTATACAGTACTGTGCAGAGGTCTTGAGCCACCCCTCATTTCTTTATATTTTGCTTCCAAGGAACCAGAATTTCTTGTAATTTTTTAAAGTGGTTTTGAGCAATAGTTCTCCAGGGTTTCTGAAGCTCTTTCAAAGTTTTTCTTTGGACATTAGCTACTTTTCAGTCATTTTCAGTCCAGTCCTTGTACCCGACCATTTTCAAAGGGATGTTTTTTTTTTTTTGTTTTTTTTATTGAGCCACATAACACTGACGTATGAATCATTCAAGCATAAAAAAGGCACCTAACTCAAAGGAGGAACCAGTGTTGAGTCTACACATAACAGACAATTTAGCAAAGAACTGATTGTAAATTGTATCTTTAGGCACTTTGTTAATAGCAGCCCATTGCAAAAACACAGAATTTGCTCCCGTTTCTTGAGCTGAATCTACAAAAAATGCCAAAGATAACACAGTTTGACAGACATAAAATAGTATTTTTGCACCAAGAAGTGATTTCCAAAGAGCTATTAGCCAAAAACCTGGCATTTCTCAGCATAGTGTGCAGTGTGTCCATAACAAACTAGACAAGTGGAGGACAGAAGAAGTGGCAGCCCTAAAAAAACTACCTACGATTTACGGGTGGATCTGGGTGGAGATGTGAGAGTGACCAAAAGAATGATATTGCTGACACAAGCAGTGGAAATGAGCTTCCTACAAAGGGTAACTGGACTCTCCCTTAGAGATAGGGTGAGGAGCTTAGTCATACTTCTCCACATCAAAAACTAGCCAGTTGAGGTGTCTTGGGTATCTGACTAGGATGCCTTCTGGGCACCTCCTAGGTGAGGTGTTTCAGGCATGTCCAGCAGGGAGGAGACCCTGGGGCAGACCCAGGACACGCTGGAGAGATTACATCTCTCAGCTGGCTTGGGAACGCCTCGGTGTCCCACCAGAAGAGCTGGAGGAGACAGCCGGGGAGAGGGAAGGGTGGGCATCCCTGCTTAGGTCACTGCCCTTGCGACCCCAAACTGGATAAGCAGTAAGAGATCGATAGATAGATGGATGGATGGATGGATAGATGGCAAAAAATAAAAACCTATACCTCAGAAATGAGAAAAATACATGAAAGGATATTGCATGTTTAAGTACAGACTAAAATAGCAACAAAAAAACAGGAAATGTCTTAAATTTTAGCCCTTATCAATCTGGTAAAAATGTGTCAACACAAAAAAACATGAAGAAGTGTCTGTTGAGATGGGATGTCTTGGGATGTAAATTTACATAAGGACTATGTCCACACATAAACGGGTATTTTTTAAAATGGGGATTTTTCTGAGTTCATTTTGAAAAATATCTCCATCTACATGAAAAGGCAAGAAACGATCTGAAGCGCTGTCAAGAGGATGCCAAAACAACGAGTGGCGATATAATCCAAACCGTGACGAAATCTTGGCCAATCAAAAGCCCACAAACAATAACACGGCGCACATTTTGATGTGAAAAAAGAAGATAAAGGCGCATACCTTTAACGTTGCAAGACAAAATCTCAGTTTTCCTCGTCCACATGTGAACACAAAAACTGAAATCTGAAACTCTTCACCCTGGCAGGAGTTTTTCAAAAGCCCCGTTTTCAGTGATCCAAAATGCTGTTTACGTGTGGACAAAAGGTCAAAACGCATAGAAAAAGCTACGTTTACCAAAACACCCATGTACATGGACATAGCCAAGGTGGGATTTAATTTCTGAATTTCCTAATCTTGCCGCTGACAAAAACTCTCTCCCATATTATACATTACAAAAATTAATAATACCGCAACTAACAAAAGCTGAACTAAGATGAAAACAAGCCAACACACTCTGGTAATTAACTGAAACTAAACTAAAAACAAACTTATAAAAATAAATACAAATAAAAACAAAAGCTACAAAACTAAACTGAAATATAATTGGTTTGTCCCTAGCATACCTACAAACACCAGTCTAATACCTCAACTTAAAAAGGTTGCAAGATAGCATCTTGAGAAAGTAGAGCATAATCGATACACTCTGTTGACCTTCCCAGATTTTATCAGAAAACCAATCAGCCCTCCTCACCGTATCACTTCATTTCCAAAATCAGCCGACAGGACTGCACTGCTGCTGATTTCTAACAATGGAAAGTTTTCCGTCAACCCAAAGAAATGTGATCTCCTTATCTATTTCTGCACTGCAGCCATTGGATTGCTCTCCATTGAAGTGCTATTGATTTGCCTTGTGTGCTGCACTGAAAAAAAGGATTTTGGGGGGGTAATCGGGAGTAGTCAATACTCCCAGTTTCCATCCAGTTTCCTTGGCCCTCCGGCCTCAGTGACCTTACAGTCTTCAAAAGGGATGAGGGATCTTTCAGTGATCTCCCTTATCAGTTTTCGAAAGCGTGCAGTTACTTTTCAGCACAATGTACAGTATGTAAGGAGGAATAAATGGTTCCTTTTATGAATGAAGAGCTGAAAATGTAGCCCCAAAATACTTGAGATAGTCACAAAAAGATAAAAGTTGATTGACCATACTGTAGGCAGAACTGAAAATACACTGCCTTTGCACATGGTTAGGCATTGGATTTTACTACTGATATCATAAAACCTGTGAATTCATCAACAATGGTGAGCTCCACACTTCTCCTTCACCTCATCTTTTCCAAATAAGAAAAAACAGCCATACACTTCCTGTGTTTACATTCTTTCATGCACAGTGTTAGAGAACAGCGCTCGCCATGAGCACAGGATTTACAGAGGAGACGGCTTTGCTAGATGTGTGTTATGATCTGTGAAAAGAAAAAATAAGGAGCCTTTCCTCAGCCCTTAACCTTGGCCTTCTTATAAATAACCTCTAAAGATTTAAGAGACAGGAGAAAACACAATCTAAAGTTTAAAGGTACAATATGTAAACTGACGCTTTGTCAAAAACATCTAGTCTGCTGAAGAGATCCTTCCATATCACGTGCATTCTTTTTAATGGCCAGCACGTGGTGACTCCTCTGGTTGGAAAAGAAGTCCAATTGTGTGGAAGCATAGACAGTAAAAAAGATGGATGTAGCTACTGTGACGTCACCCGTTGGTTTCAGAACTCCCGTTTTGAAGCCTCGAGATGAGCGTTCTTGCCGTTGCCATCATGGTTGCAAGAAACCGGATGTGACCAAAAGGGGCGGGTTTGACTGTGAAACCGCTTGCTCATTGGCTAACGGCTTGTGATTGACAAGTCGTTAGGCAATGAGCGGGCAGAAAATAACAGGGCTAATCCTCCTGTTTGAAACATGGTATGACCAAGATTTACAAAATACACAAAGTTTTTATTCAGCATGAGCCAAAATGAGAGACTAAAACTGTGACTTCAGCAGCAAAGTGTTTCCAGAGGTCAAGAAAGAAAGCCTTTTTTGCATAGACTTCTAAAAGACCAGAAGTCTTTTTGCAACCACAGCTATCGCCATCTGATGGACTTGATAGATAGAACGCAGGTTTTTAGGCACTTCATTTTTCTGAGCAGCAAGCTACGTCCATCTTTTTTAATGTCTATGTGTGGAAGTCTATGAGAAAATGTCCATACTCAATCAATCTTTATCCTCACTAAACATTTTCTTTTTGAGTTTACGGTCAAATTTTATTTAATGCATGATGTTTGTTTTGTAAATTATGGTGCCAATCAGAGAAAAAACATTAACAGAGAAGTAGCTTGCCTGATTTTTCTAAATGGCACAATATTTAACATGCAGTGTGTAAGCATCCAGCTTCTCGGTCAAATCCAGCCCTTGCCTGTCATGTCTAGTTTCATAAAAACAAGCTGGCTATAGCCAAAACGCCAAACTTGAGGCTTCAGAGCAGCAGACCAGCCATCTACGCCCGAATCCTTGAATAATACCACTTTGTGGCAATAGTAAGTCTATGGTGCTTCCAACCTGTTGACAGTCCAACAAGAGAGAGAAAAAAAGTAGTGCAATCTATGATTCTGACCTCTTGTTGAAGAACAGTTGGTCAATAAATAAAACAGTAAATGCAACTATAGCCAAAGCTCTGGCAAGTGAATGTCAGAGACCAGAATTAACAGGAGGCCAAGCACCTCCAACTGCACCTATGCTTCCTCTCCCCTTGGTGCTGGCCTCAGGCAACTCAGAGATCTAGAGACTCAATCTGTGCAGCAAGCTAAGATTATGTAGCCTCTCCAGCAGTTCATCATGCAGGTTGGTTGCTGGATGATTTCTGGTATAGAGATGGGCGGATGCCCTGGTGTAACTGGCTTTATGGTCAAAACCACACCTGTTACACTTCACTGTCCAGCATAAAAGTTTTTTCTCAATTGGTCCCCCAAATGAGAAAGTAGATCAGACTTTTACTGGTCCCTTTTATAGTTTTACTGGCCCACAAAAAAAGCTAATTCCTTTATATAGGCCAGTGTCCTCCTAGTGCAGGCCCCAAGCCCGGATAAATGGGAAGGGTTGAGTCAGGAAGGGCAAATCAAACATGCAGATCATCAGTAAGATTTCTATACGGGATTGGTCGAGGCCCGGGTTAACAACGACCACCTCCGGTGCTGCTGACCAGCAGGGTGCTGGTGGAAACTGTGCGGCTGTTGGACAAAGACAGAGGAGGGTTACAGAGGTGACAGAAGAGGATGCTAGGGATAGGGTGAGATGGAGGCAGATGATCTGCTGTGGGGACCCCTAAAGGAAGCAACCAAAAGAGCAAGAAGAAGATATACTGCTAGGTTAATCTATAATGATATTCCATCATTTATTGATAGTTTTATATTTTATCGTAATGATATAAATCTGAAAGATAATTAGTAACTAAAGCTTTGAAATAAATATAGACTCAAAAATGTCTGTAAAGACTGCATGCCTAGGTGCTGGATTTTATACACCTGTGGCCATGAGACTGAAAACACCTGAATTCAAAGATTAAGGGGTGTGGCTCAATACTTTTGTCCATATGGTGTAGCAATAACTGTTTTAACATATACAGCCATCACTATGACTCCGAACACACAATAGGATATACAGCAGTAACCATCTACTGACAGAGATGCGACACAACTAACAGAAGTGCTCATTAAAGGGCAGTGAGAAGACAGTATAGGTGCCAGTTTTTGTGAAAAATTCTGACTAGCTCCAAAGAAAACACTAATTATAAACAGCCAATGTCCTCAAATGCATCCGTAGAGACAATGTCACTGGAACCAATGACAATTAGAGTCATAAATCAATACTGTTTCTTTCAGTACAATATGACTGCAGTCAACCAAGATGCATTCAGTGCCAAAATAATTGTCCCCTAAAGTATAAATAAATAAATAAATAAATAAAAATTAAAAAATAAATTAAAACATAAAAAAAAAATAAAATAAAAAAAATCCCCCCCAAAAAAACCAAAACCTAAAAAAAAAAGATTCATATGTTATCGT
>VUQI01059427.1:0-13288 GCA_015106735.1 Paratilapia polleni
TTCCTTCCCACTGTTGCCAAGTGCTTGCTTATAGGGGTCATCTGACTGTTGGGGTTTTCTGTCTAATATTGTAGGGTCTTTACCCTAAAATATAAAGCGCCTTGAGGCGACTGTTGTTGTGATTTGGCGGTATATAAATAAAATTGAATTGAATTGAATTGAATTGGATATGGGCCTATAATTGTCTAAAACAGTGGGATCTTGGGAGTTTATGTATTCACATGAACTTAGAATTAATCCATTAAAAATACATAGGAGTGGGGGCCAGTTTGTGGAAGTCGCCATGTTGCCCATCATCTTGAATACAGTGGCCGAGATGGACATCTCCGTTCAGCCTAATCGTGTTTTATGTATGTGGCTAGAAACCGGACACCTACGTAGTAAAAGGCGGAGGAGAAGAGAACTCGTAGGCATTTGCGTGCCATGGAGGCAAATTTTAATTTATCCCTGCACCTTCAGTCTCAAGATATGAAGGATCACACCTGTGTTTTATCATCTGAGGAGGGGTCCCCTTCATCAAAGAAGTGAAAACAGGAGGGAAAGAGACAACGCAACCTGCATCTGGATAAAACGTCATCCTCTTCCTCCTCATCTCAAGCCTCATCTCCTGAACTGAAGTCAGGGCTCTAACACACAAAAACATGCAAAACATGCTTATTTTTTCCCAATATTGTCGCAATTAGTTATTTTTGTCCTACAGCAGTCACCGTAGCTAGGATTATACACTTGAATTGGGAGGGGTAAGAAAACAGAATTCAGGTGATCACAATCTGCAATCTACTGACATCTAGTGGTGAGATTTTACACACTTTACCTTTAAGTTTTGAGATGTGACAAAATCAGTGATTTACTAGATAAAGATCTACTATTAAAAATGGCAATAATGGCAGGAGAGATAGGCTTTGTAGGCTGAGACTTACAGGGCACAGTAATTAGACTGTTAAGCCTGGATGTACAAATTTGATCAATGTCTTTTTTTTTCTGTCTTTGCCTTATGATCACAGGGATTGGTAAAGTTGAGGTGGCTGAACTTGAGACTGGAAAAATAGGTGTAGCAGTGGTATAACAGTGGTTGTGCAATTTAGCTGGTGAAAGGCTATTTAACAGTAATGGTAAGAAAACAGCTGTACCTGTAATGGAGTATGAACTGGCAGGATTTCCTAAGTATCATGCTGTAGAGGTCTACAGTTATGCAACTATACTGTTTATAAGGTTGGGGAAAACCTGCAGTCAGGTGAGACTGAAAGTCACTCGGATGAGTGAGGAAACGTTTCTCCCACCGAAAACACTACGTCCAGATGAACAGAATCAACCTTCTGGGATTATTTCAGGTGATTTCAATATTCACACTGATAACAACAACAACTCTGACACGAAACAGTTCATCAGTTTATTAGGATGTTTTGATTTTAAACAACATGTGACTGGACCCACCCATGAAAAAGGTCACATGCTTGATTTAATTTTTTCCAGAGGCCTTGATGTCCCAGTTACAGATGTTCTAGATGTTGTCATCTCTGATCACTATTGTATATTTTCAGAAGTATTTTGTTCAGCTGTCAAAACAAATACCAATTTATCAACAAGCGTCATGTCAATGCCAGCATGACTGATATATTCATATATTAGTGAATTTTCACAGTACACATTACAGGTATTCTTATGTGATGAAATGATGGACAATTTCTCTGATGCAGTTTCTCATATTATGGATCATATTGCTCCTGTCAGAACTGTTAATGTACGTGGTCCACCTAAAGCACCCTGGAGAAACAATGAAAGGGTAAAGATGGCAAAAAGAATCTGCTGATGAGCTGAGAGATATTATTGAAAAAATAATCTACAAATTAATTTTGAAATCTATAAAAATGCACTTCAGTGCTACAACAAAGAAATAAAATCACCCAGACAATATTACATCTCCCAACTAATTAACAATAATCAGTCTAATTCTGCTTTTTTATTCTCATTCACTGATAAACTCTTTAATCCCTTCTGGCTGTTTTTCCTTCCACAACTAAATGTAATGAATTTGCTGCTTTCTCCCAGAGTAAAGTTTCTAATATTGGAGCTAATATCTCAGCCTCTTGTAGTAATCTATCTAGCCTCACATTCTTATCCAATTACTGCTGCAAGCTCAATGTCCACATTCTGTAAATTCTAAAGATCTGGAAGAAGTTAAAGTCTTGCACCTCTTTACTTCACCCCATCCCCATCAAACTATTTAAATCTGTATCTCATTGTTTTATAAATCACTTAAATCAACAGCTCTCTAAATACTCTCTAAAGTGTCATTTTTACTCAAGAAAATTAAAGACTTATTTCTAATCTTTCTTTCTTCAGCAAAATATTTGAAAAAATGTTTACAAACAACTGATTGAATACCTTTCAACTCACAGTCTTTGTGTTAAGTACCAATCAGGTTTCAGAATCAATCATAGCACAGAAACAGCTCTTAGTAAGTCATCAATGACCTGAAGATCAACAGTGATTCACAAAGAGTTTCAGTCTCGATCTCAGTGCTGCTTTCAACACTGTTGATCATGACATTTTAATTCAAAGGCTTCATGATTCAGTTGGTTTAACAGGTCAGGTTCTTGATTGGTTTTCGTCTTACCTAAAGAATAGAAGTTTTTATGTTTCGATTGTGTGATGACCCCTGGCCCTTGTTCTCCACCTTTTCTCTACATGTTTCAGGTCTTTGGTGGGCGGGGCAGAGCTCGTCAGTGCCAGCTGGGTACACCTGGGTCCTGTGGTCCCAGACTTTTCTTTGTCTACCTTTTTGTCATGGCCTTACGAGCCAGGTTGTGACAAATTGGGAGCTCGTCCCAGATTGATTTGTTTGGTGCATTTGAGTTTGCACTAATTAGTGGATTTGGCCCTTGTGTGCATTTAGCCAGGCTTTGTTTTTTGGGTGGATGCACTGGGTTTTGCAGCTAAGGTGTGTAGGAGTATTTGTTCTCTATCAGAGGTTGTTTGTTGGGGACCTAAGAGAAGGTATGTGTGGCCACCTTGAGACCCATTGGAGTTTTCCTAGTTAGGCTTTAGTGGCGTTTCCCCTTTGGGTTTCGTCAGGTTTTTTTTCTTTTCTTTTTTTTTTTTCACGTTCTGGTAGTGTTGTGGTGTCATGGTTAGTGTCAGTTGTCTAGACAATTGTCTCGGGTGCATGTCCGTAGGAATTTGTGGGTTGCCTGCTTGCAGGTTGCCTCACAAACCTATTGGTGTATGGTGCTTAAAAACCCACCACAAGCCACATGAAGACTAGGGGTGAAATTTTAGCTAGTTGTGGTTAGGCAGTTAGTAGGAAAACTCTGTGGGGCTAGTTTTGCCTCGTGTGCAGATGGTTAACTCTGTACATTCTGTTGGGTCCACTGTTGGCCTTATTTTGGAACATCTTGTGTGCTCTAGCCTTTATTCTCTTCTGTGTTTGTGTCATCCTGTGCTATGGCTTCAATCGCAGCTTTTGTTGATTGTCCTTCTTGGAGCTTGTTAGAGATGTGTATCAAAGAACAGCTGTTGAAAATAGCTGAACACTACCGTAGCCGTAAGGCTGTCTTGGCAACAGGACTGGTTATCAAGGAAGTTTTGGCTGAGGAACCTAGCTCGGGTTTAGAGCCAGTTTCAGTGGTTACTCCTTTGGTGGCTACTGGGTTTATTTTTGAACAGCAGAAGGAGTTGCTTTTGTTGCAGTTGGAGAGTGAGAGGACTAAGCAGATAGCTTTGGAAAGGCTAAAACAAGAACATGAAACTGAGAGGGAGAAAATGAGGCAAGGATTAGAAAAAATGAAATTAGAGTTTCAGCAGCAAAAGTTAGATTTGGCAAAAGAAGGTATATTTGTGGAGAATGTTTCACCTGGGGAAGAGGTTATATTTTCACAAGGACAGTGTGGACAAGATACGTTTCATATCAGCAGTAGCTTGCATCTCATCCCTTTGTTTAATGAAAAGGATGTAGATACATTTTTCTCTTTATTTGAGCGGGTGGCTGATCTGAGAAGTTCAGAGCAGACTCTGTTGCTACAAAGTGTATTGACTGGGAAAGCCCAGGCTGCCTACTCTGTATTCAGTGCAGAGAATAGGTTGAGCTATGAAAAGGTAAAAAGTGCCATTCTGAAAACCTATGAGTTAGTTCCAGAGGCATACCACCAGCGATTTCGGTCCTGGAAACGTGCAGAGAAGCAGGCTAATGTAGAATTTGCTTGGGATTGTTGACTCATTTTAATCGGTGGTGCTCTGCAGCAGGTGTGACTACCTTTTAAAGGCCTTTCTGGTTTAATTGCTTTACAGCAATTTAAGAACTCAATACCAGAGCGTATTGCAACTTACCCGAGTGAGCGCAAAATTACTAATGTTCTTGAAGCAGCTGTTTTAGCTGATGATTATGTATTGATACACGAGTCATATTAGCGATGTGCTCCCACGTTCTGACAGGGGAAACTCAGGTGTTCGGCAGTCTGATAAGACGCCAGCTTCTAGTGTGGCTAGAGGTCTGCAGGTTGTGTCTGATCCAGCACGGTCTTGTTGTTGTTGCCATAGGCTAAGTCATTGGAAGGATGAGTGCCCTATCTTGAAATCTAAGTCTAGGCATCCAGGCAATAGCATGTCAGGCTCTCAAGGTAAAGGTGCTGCTGCGCCGGTATTATTCTGCTCTAGTGCTTCCCACTGTGAGAAGCCTAATTATGTCTCAGGGGAAATGGGCAGTTATGATGACCTTTCATCTCTGAGGGCTGGGTGTCCATGTGTGACAGCCATGTAAAGGTGCCAGTTAAGATCTTACAGGACACAGGTTCAAATCATTCTTTTATATTGCAATCTGTGTTGCCATTTGCAGCAGAGTCTGACACAGGAGGCACTATTTGGATAAGAGGCATGGGTATGCAAGTGTTGTCTGTTCCTGTCCATAGACTGTGGCTTGTTCAAAGCTTGTACAAGGGATCGTATGCATGGGGGTACGACCTGTACTGCCTGTTAAAGGGGTATCTGTAATCCTTGGTAATAATTTGGCCAGCAATAGAGTTTGGCCTGATGAGTAACATCTACTGGGGTTACTTTGATGCCATGTCCCTCAGTACAGCTTGCCAGTAACACACCTGAGCACTCGGAGGCGGTCCCTGCATGCGCAGTGACACGTGCTCATAGCCGTGCTGAAGGAGAATCGCTTCTAGTGGTGCCAGAGCTAAATCAGAGTGTGTGTTCGGAGGTGATATTTTCTCTGTCTGATTTCCCTCTGCCTGTTTCATGTGATGAGTTGGTTGAGGAGCAGCATGCTGACTCGACTTTGGCTGGGTTATTTGATCTTGTTCGACCAGCGAATGAATGGGAAGGTGCTGATCAGGGATATTTTCTTCAGAGGAAGCTGCTGGTAAGAAAATGGGTGCCTTATAATGACAGCTCTGTAGCTGACCCAGTAGTTCAGGTGGTGTTGCCTGCTAAGTTTCGTGATCTGGTTCTGAAGGTTGCTCATGACCATGCAGGACATCTTGGTGTGCGGAAAACATATGACTTCATTTTGCGGTATTTCTATTGGCCCAGGTTAAAGCGCGATGTTGCTGCTTATATTAAAACATGTCATATCTGTCAACTTACAGGCAAGCCAAATCAGAACATTAAGCCGGCCCCCCTTGTGCTAATACCAGCAGTTGGAAAGCCATTCGATCATCTGATCATAAACTGTGTGGGCCCTCTTCCTCGATCAAAGGCTGGAAACATGTATTTGTTGACTGTGACGTGTCAGAGCACACAGTATCCTGCTACTTATCCTCTACATTCAATAACAACACAATCTGTAGTAAAGGCACTGACCCAGTTTATTTCCATTTTTGACATCCCTTCTGTAGTGCAGAGCGATCAGGGCTCCAACTTCACATCTCGCATATTTTCGCAAGTTCTGAAACAGCTGACTATTAAACATCATGGGGCTACCATTCACAAAGTCAGGGTGCGTTGGAACAGTTTCATCAGGCACTCAAGTCTTTGTTACGTGCTTACTGTACAGAACTGGGTCAAGATTGGGAAGATGGGTTGCCTTGGCTTATGTTGTCTGCTAGGGAGGTTGTTCAGGAGAGCACTGGGTTCAGCCCAAACTAACTTGTCTTTGGGCACACTGTGCGTTGCCTGCTGTTTGAGAGAGGCTGAGCCACCTGTGAATCTCTTGGATTATGTAAATGGGTTCAGGCAGTGTCTTTATGCAACAGGTGAGCTAGCTCGTGAAAAGTTGTCAACTACACAGTCAAAACTGAAGAAGCTTCATGACCGTCGAGCAGAGCATTAAGAGTTTAGCCCTGGTGATCAGGTTCTGGCTCTCCTTCCTATAGTAGGATCCCCATTCTGGGCAAGGTTTATGGGTCCTTACTCTATCGTAAGTAAGTTATCTGAACAAAACTATGTCATTGCAGCTCCTGACCACAGAAAGGCAACCCAGTTGTGTCATGTAAATTTGTTGAAGCCATACTACTCTCGTGATACCTCTAGGACTACTGAGCTGTGTGTAGGAGATTCTGGTGTACCCATTAGTCCTGCTCTGTTGGTGGAGGGTGGTTTGGATACCTTGGCCCATGCTGTGGCGGAGCCGGGGTTACAAGATGCCAAGGGTTTGGATGACCCGATTGTGTGTGGCCGGCTGAAGAATTCTGAAACTCTGCAGAAGCTGGATGGGTTGGTGCGGCATTTGCCTGCATCCAAGCATAAAGAATTAGTTGCTCTTATTCATAAATATCCATCTTTGTTTGGGGACACACCATCCCGCACTCACCTGCTAAAGCATGATATTTATGTTGGGGATACTAAACCAATTCTGCAGCATTTCTACAAGTTGTCACCTGAAAAGCGTAAAATAATGGACGCTGAGGTTGAGTATATGTTAAAAAATAACATTGCTGTACCTTCTTCCTCCAGCTGGGCCTCTCCAAGTTTGCTCGTTGAAAAATCTGACAGAACTCCACGTTTTTGTACTGATTATTGCAAAGTAAACAATGTCACTAAGCCTGATTCTTTTCCTTTGCTGCGCATGGAGGATTGTATAGATATGTGAGCAAATTTGATTTGTTGAAAGGGTACTGGCAGGTCCCACTCTCAGCGCGTGCACGTGAGATTTCTGCGTTCATTACTCCATCCACACTATTTGAGTGTACAGTTATGAGTTTTGGACTTAGGAATGCACCTGAGACATTCCAGCATCTGATGAACATGGTGGTGTCAATGCTGGAAGGGTGTGCGGTGTATTTGGATGACGTGGTAGTTTATAGTGACTCATGGGATATGCACGTTCAACGCATCATGGCCTTGTTTGATTGTTTGGCTGAAGCCCATTTTACTATTAATCTGGCTAAGTGTGAGTTTGCGAAGGCAACGGTGACATATCTGGGCCAAGTGGTCGGGCAGGGACTGGTGCGCCCTGTGCGTGAAAAAGTGCAGGCAGTGGAGCAGCTACCAAGAAGGAGTTGATGAGGTTTCTTGGCCTTGTTGGCTTTTACCATAGTTTTTGTAAAAACTTCTCTACTGTGGTTGCACCATTGACTGATTTGCTCAAAAGCACTGCAAAGTTTGTGTGGTCCTCTGAGTGTCAGAGTGCATTTGATACTGTGAAACATCTGTTGTGTTTGGCAGTTGCTGAGGTGTGGAAGTGTTGGGACAGTGTGGGTGTTAATGGAGCTTCCCTGATATTGGAAAGGATTTACTAACTGCTAAATTTGATTTTTGTGGGATCCCTGTGGGACCCTCCTTTTTGGGAGGGGGTGTGACGACTTGTTCTCAACCTTTTCTTTGCTGTGTTTCAGGTCTTTGGTGGGTGGGGCAGGGCTTGTCAGTGCCAACTGGGTACACCTGGGCCCTGTATTCCCAAGCTTTAAATTTGTGACTGGCACTCTCTCCTTCCTCCTGCTCACCAACCTGCCTGCCATCGTGCCATGCATTTATTTTCCTTTAGTTTCTTTGTTATTTTCTGCATTTACAACACTTACACACATCTCCATGCACATGCACACCCTACACCACTGATTTTACTGATTTGCACACCTCATTCCTATTTCAGTTATTTCAGTTTGTTTAATAAATTATTTGTTTAGATGGCCAAACGGCATGTCTACCTTTTTGTCATGGCCTTACGAGCCAGGTTGTGACAATAACAAAATACCCAGACTTCCTCCTTTCCTCTCGTCATATTGACTATTGCCACTGAAGGCTGCTGTCACAATGAAACGTAACTATGGATTGTAATAAGCTGCTTGCATTAATATTCTTGTATTTCCACTTTGAAGTGGAACAATAACAATCTATCTCTCTCAGTTTTAAGAAATGTAAAGATTTAAATATTTAGAATTTTTAAGCAAGTTTTCCAGACCCTGAAATGCCAACATGACAACAAAGTTTCACATAGAGTTTTATATTCTGTAATCTCTGCAATCAATACTAAAGTAAAGTACTGAAAATCTTAGCAAATGAAAATTGCTGGTTATACTGGATAAAACAAACACAATTAAATGAGGAAACCAACTAAGATTGTTATCTTTTAAACAAGCTCATACAGTAATTTATCCAAACAATGAGGAATAATTAAATGAAACTTAGGGAGAAAGAAATTTCCTCCTGAGTTAGAATTATCCCAAGTCTCAACAATCTTTGAGGCCTAACACATTTAGAGGCTTATTAAAGATGCCTATAAACCACGATTGACCTTACAATCCAAGAAAAACATCCGCTGTCCAGCCTGGATCTGATTTTTCGTCCATGGATCTCTTTACTGTGCAGCATAGCCAGATTTCATTATCATACTCATCTGTGCTCTATTATATATCTGCTATTTCCTTGCACAAGGCATGGGATATCTATTTTGATATGTGTTTGGATTTAGAAATGTTGAGCTGTGTGTATGCGTGTCTATGTCTTAGTGGCTTGTATTCAAGGTTAATAGTCCCATTGCTCTTCCAACAAGGAAGTCTGCAAGTCATTATCCAATCTATGTGGCAGTATAACTAACAAGACTCCTGAGTACAGACACAGCTCATACAGCTGATTTCCACATATTTCACACGGTACAGTATACTTAATATCATCATCATACATATCCCCAGCTACAGCAACAGTTTAGCTACAGTTCTGTGTAGACGGAACTCTATTTTGTGTGAAAGTTTCTGTTCATAATCTGTTTTCTATCCACTGCCAGGATGACTCACTTTCCACATGGAAATAGTTAAAATTTCAACATATCTTAGAATCACCATTTTTGGGGGAATAATAAAACTAATAAAACATTTCAATGGGGAATTTTCAGTTTCAGTTTGTTTGACAGATCAAACAAGAGCAATTGGATATAATGCTAATATCTTCCTCTTTCTTCAGGGATCCCCTTGTCAGTGAGCCCAAGCTTTCTTCACACGTTCCCAGTTTATCACTGCACTGAAGCCATTAGCATACCAGTAACAACAACTTCACATGGAAATGATTTGGGATACAGTGTGGTCTCAGTGCATCGCTCCTACACTCAGAATAAATCAGGCGGCATTCTTTCCCTGGTCTTTATATAAAACTAATGTGATTCAGGAATGTGCTTTGTCCTGCTGAGTTTGGGGATGCAACTCATTGCAATCGGCTCTGTTAAAGTAGTCACAAGTATTGCAAGCTGTTTCAGCAGTAGCGTTCCCCCCGGTTGCTATTTAACATAAAGTACTGTGCTGTCAAATATGATAAACATGATTGCTCACTGTCAACTATTTGATAAACTTGTTTTCTTAACCCTCTTAGGTCTCAGTCATCATCAGTGATGACCCCAACCATAATCCCTAACCCTATGTAATCACAAGGATTTTTGGTTTTATTAAATTGTTCTTGTAAATCAGGGAACAAAGAAACTAATTCTAACTGACACACATCAAAAACTATTCACATTTTTTCCAAAAACATCACTTATGCCTTTCTCCATAATGTAGTGTTAGGGTTATCACACTTAGGCCTCAAAGGGTCAAAATTATGAAGCTAAAATAAAGGACACAGTCTCCTGAAGAATGATGAAAGTTTTCTGAGAACATTTATTAAATAATTTGTAGTTGAATCTAAAGATTGAACACAAACCTCTTTACTTGTGTTCTGCTTCAGCCCTCAATCAAACCCCATCATCTGCTACGAATCTTCTGTGGCCGACGCCAATGACCAAATTAAGTTTCAGTGTTTATTGATGTTGTACTGCCAGATCAAACCGCACTGTAGTTGGATTACACACGAAACACATGATAACATATACAGTAAATCATGACATAGACAACTATAATAATGCAGTTAGTATTGACTGTGCATAAAAAAATTAGAAGTATTTACCCTTTGACTAGCTATAGGAAAATTATGTCACACAAAAGTAAATAAAAGGCAGTGCCAGGTCTTTCGAAACATTGATTAACCCTTGAGTTCTAAGTCATCATCGCTGACCCTAATCCTATCCCCCAACCCTAACCCTAACCCTCTGTTTTGGAGATAAGCAAAAAGTACTTTTTTGGAAAAAAAAAGTATAATTAGATATGGATTAATGTCAGTCAGAATAATTACTTTCTTTGTCCCCTGATTGCCAAGCACTGGCGATTCTAGAGCTTGTTGAGGCCCAAGGCAAAAATTCACAGGGGGGCCCTCTTGCCAGTGTTCATCACCATCATCTTATAAATATGACTGCTAAAACATTACTGTCAAAGAAATGTCAAAGACCATGTTCATGTAGGTAACACTAACCAAGACCAGGTTATGGTTATGAAGTGTTAATACTGTAACTACTAGCTTCTACATTCTTTCAGCCTGCTAGCTTCCACTAAGAAATTGAGTAGCAGTGTCCCAACTCTGCAGAGGCTGCTCTCCTAGCTAAATGTACTAATGTTAAATATTAAAGTAAACAAAAGAAATAATGTGATGCTAGTGGAAGCTACATTATTCAAGTGTCTCTCCCCCACATTTCAGGCTAGACTGGCAGCATTTAATTATTTTGCATTATATTTAATCGTTATTATCTGCTCCACTCACCACTGTCTTGCTTTTTTTCTCCTCTTCCTCTTTCTTTTTCCACTCCCAGAAGGATAAGTCCTCTTCATTTTTAGTGAGTGGCTTTTGTTGTTATCATAGCTTTGTTTAAACAGAATTATGCACTCCACTTGCAATGAGAGTGAATGGAGTCAGGTGGGGCCCCCTTAGGGAGGTCAGATCTCTCATACTGTTATTGTAAACTTTGCACGTTGCCACTGCTGTTTTTTTTTGCTTACGACTTAATCTACATAAGTGGCCAACATTGTTGCCGGCATTTATGCTTACGTGTGGTGCATTATGTGTTAATTACCTTGTGGTCATGTTGTGGTGTTGTGGTCAGTTTATTTTGGAGGCAAACACATTTATCCCTCAAGTTGTGGAGGTGAATGTCAGGCTATGCTGTAGGTTATGTCGTTGGGTTTCAGAGGGGTTTGCAGTTATGATGTACCTACGATGTAGGTTAGGGTCATCACTGATGATGACTTAGGCCTCATGGGGTTAACTTTATGAAGACAGGTTCAGGTCAAGTCACTGCTCTTCATGAGCAAACTGCAAATCATAATACAAATATTTGGTGTCTTATATGTTTGATGTTAAATCCAATTAGTTTAATGTTTCAGAGTGTACTCTTAATGTCTGGCCTGTCCAGTTGTCTGTTTCACCTCTAACTCTGCATAACATCAGTGATAATTGTGGTCAGATTTGAGCTTTGTTGCATCTGTAACTGCCATGGTGTCAGGTTTGGTTAAGAGTTTTGGTCATTCTTTGTAATCCTGTTTTATTTTGAAAGCATTTCTTACTGTGTGTCACTGGTGGTTTTGCTCCCTGTCTTTGTCTTCTTTCCCACTTTAGTAATTGTCTGCCCCACCCTGTCATAATATGGAGTATAGCTGAGGTGAAGACCCAAATGCAGGACACAGAGAGGAAAAGTGCAAACAGAAAACAAGCCGTTTATTAAAGGTGTTTCAGCAGTTTATGAAAAGGTCCAAAAACACAAAATCCAAAATGTGGGAAAAAGAAACTCAAACAAAGCACAAACTAGGAAGTTAATTAAGAAATTCACTAAGGCATTTAAACAGGGACAAACAGGCAGAACACAGCACGATGCAACAAGATACAACTGAAAGACAAGGGGTATAAATACACACAGGACACACTGAGGGTTAAGGAGGGGAGTGGAAACAGCTGGGAAAAAGAAACAGGTTAAACTAATCAATGATGATGGAAGTAAAACTAAATACAAGACACAAGGGACAAGAGACTACCAAAATAAAACAGGAAGAGACATGACCAGGGAAAACCTAACACAGACGGGGAGACTTGACAAGATACGGGAGAACACAGGGGAGACAGAATAAACTGAAGCTCAAAGAATTAAATATAAACCATAAGCAGAAACTAGACTGCAAAAGGTAACAAAACTAAAACTAAGAAAGTCTGAGAATATAATTATAAAGAAACCAACCAGAAAATAGTTGCTATCTGAAAAGAATACAAATTCAAAGGGACTCAAAAAACCATAAACAAAGGAATACAAAAATAATATAAAACTCAAAACACGGGCACAAAACACAGGGTCCACGACACATCCTAATTGTTTCCACCTGTGTCTCATTAGTCCAGTGTGTGTGTAGTCTTACTCTGCCTCTGTCATGGCCACTCAGGCAAGTTGGACTCATGCGCTGGACTCAGGCGAAAAGTTCAACAGGTTTATTTACACTAATCAATACGTAATTTACAAAAGCACACAATGATTTGAATAGTTCAGTCCGAGGTTCAGGCAGGCAGGGGATTCTACTGGTCCTTCTCCATGAATTCTTTCTCTCTCTTGATAGCCAAGTCTCTGATTCTCCACCAGTCAGGTCCTCTGCACAAAGGAAACAAAGAGGTAAGTACTAGTAACAGGGAAAAGAGCAGACAGCAAAAAATCGGAGGGAGCCAGCTTCACTAACTATCATCAGTGCAACGATCCAGCGAAGACTCAGAGCAAACTGCCATCTTAAATAGTGGCCGGAGCACAGATGATTGAACACAGGTGATCTCGTTAACTCCAGGTGCGCAGAGCCACAAGGCGGGAACTCAGGAAAACTCCCGCCCCTAACACACAAGGGCGAGAAAACCACTAACCCCCACACACACACAAAGAGGAGAGGGAGAGAAAGAGCAAAAAGAGAAAAGACCACAAAACAGAGACAGCCAGCATAGGAGGACCAGGGGACCATGACAGAAGGAGAATGTCTTGTCATCAGTTTGTTCCCTGAAGCTCAAGAGCACTTGGGTAATCCTTAGAACA
>VUQI01059428.1:0-14684 GCA_015106735.1 Paratilapia polleni
CTGCCTTTTGTTCTGTTCTCTGTGAAGATGATCCCACACTGCTTCAATAATGCTGAGGTCCGGGCTCTGGGGAGGCCAATCCATGACTGATAGTGTTCCATTGTGTGTTTTTCTATCCAGGTATGTTTTTACTGCATTGGCAGTGTGTTTGGGATCATTGTCATGCTAAAAAATGAAGCTGTTACCAATCAGACACTTTCCAGATGGTATTGCATGGTGGATCAAAATCTGACTGTACTTTTCTGCATTCATAATTCAATCAATTTTTAAAACATCTCCAACACCACAGGCTGAAATGCAGCTCCAAACTATGACAGAGCCTCCATTGTGTTTTACAGATGGCTGTAGATGGCTGAATTTGGATTCATCACTGCATAAGACCTGTTGCCACTGATTTTCAGTCCAGTTCTTGTGTAATTTGGCATACCTCAGCCTTTTCTCCCTGTTTCCCTTCCTTAAGAATGGCTTCTTGACAGCCACCCTTCAACTGAGACCATTTCTGATGAGGCTTCAGTGAACAGTAGATGGATCCACTGAAGGGCCAGATGCATCTCTCAGGTTCTTTTCCTAATTCTTAAGGACATGACTTTCAGATACTGTTTTTGGATAATAGATCTTTGGAAATCACTTTGTTGGGGCAAAAATACTCTTTTAAGCCTGACAGACTATGCTATTTTTGGCAGTTCTTGTAGATTCAACCAAAGAAATGAGAACAAGTTAAAATTAATAATTGGTTCTTTGTTGTCTGTCATGTGTAGACAACACTGGTTCATCCCTTGACTTTGGTGTCTTTTTTATGCTTGAATGATTCATAGGTCAGTGTCAAGTGGCTTAACAAAAAAAAAAAAAAATTCCCCTGGAAATGGTCAGATACATGGACTGGACTGAAAATGAGTGAAAAAGCAGCCAATGTCCAAAGAAAAAAACTTTGAAAGACCTTCAGAAAGCCTGGAGAACTACTGTTCAAGACAACTTTAAAAATTTACAAGAAAGCAATATCTAAAGAAATGAAGGGTGGTTCAAGACTTTTGCACATTACTGTATGTTATAGTCAGTTCATGTCACAGTCATGCTTAGTCTGTATGCTTTTTTTTTGTAGAGCAGCTTGGACGACTCACGATTGCTGTCATTTAGAATGTGAGCACAAGAGATATTCTGGTGTATTCTTTTGATTGAAAAGAGGAAGAAAATGTAATTTTAAGCAAACTGTGGCCAGAGGGCTAAATGAATGGTAATGGGGTTTTAAAATTACAAGTAAAATTGAACAGATTATTTAGTTAAGTAATAACTTCCTTGCTCATAGACAGCCCTGCTTCTCTCACTGCCTGCAACCAATATGCTAAGAAATACACATTTCTTGTGCATTAGGTAATGCATCCCATGTGTTTTAAACAGACAGAATTTTTAATTATTTTGTCAAGATGTACACATTTAGATATACCTATGTTTTATTCAGTTCATACAATTTGTTGCATTTATCAACATAAATGGGATGCATCATTTTTCTGTTTATATTTGCCATGTTCTGGGGTGATGAGGGAGCAGTGATATGTCCAAGGATTTCATAAGCACCCATCTTAAACAGTGCTGGGGGGTTGCCTATCCGTTCATTCTCTGGCCACCTCAGCTACAGTACTTGGGCCGGGGTGGTTGTCACTGGGATAAATAGTAAGGGAAAGATGGCTAATTGTAGAGCTTGCTCCGGGGAGCCCCCAGGCAGAGAAGATAACATGAGTGCTTCATCGGGGCCTTATCAATGAGTAATGACCTTGGCTGTCTTCCTTTGCACATGCACATACACAGAGAAACATGGCTGTGCACAAGCTCCCCGGATATAGAATGACATCATTTCAAGGTAACCAAATAGATAAGTGGGAGTGGGTTTAGCGGTAAGGGGATTGGTTCCATTTTTAAGGTGCATTGGGAGCCTAAGGAGAGTGGTGGTTAAATTGTCCATTAGCACAGTTTGAAGATGGACTCCTGGGCTTTGAGAAGCTTGCTTCACCATAGAAAGTGAGATTGCTTGCTCTGTTAAAGTGGGGAAAAACATTTTTCCTAAAAGCCTATTGGATTTTTTTTTTCTCTGTCCCTCTGAAAGGCGGGTCACAAACGAAATATCCTTATTACTGGAAATATAATTTTGAAATAAATAATTAATGGGTGAATGTGGGGAAGCAATATAACAAAAAAGGCAACCTTCCATACAATGTTCTGCACAGAAGCATATAAATGTGGAGACAGTTTACACCATCAGTTTGGTTTTTTCCATTTTCTATGTAATTACAGTGCAGCAACTGCATTAGAAACCTCAGCAAATAACAGACAATACACAGTGCTGTCTGATGATTTGCTATTGCTATTTATTTCTGCTCTCACTAATGTGTGACATTCTCAACATAAACATAGTGCTGTTGTTTTTGAACTTTAAAATACTAAATAAGAGGTTTTTTTCTGTCATGTAGTTAAAGAAATAATAATTTATGCAGCAGTGCAAAGTTAAAGTTTGCAGTCTATCCCAACTGTCATAGGGCTACATCCTGGACAGGTCACCAGTCTACTGCAGTGCGAACACAGAAAGACAAACTGTACGTAATATTTAATATAATGAAAGAAAAATATTGAGTGACTGAGTCGACAAAACGAGTAAATAAATGAAAGAAAAAATTCAATGTTGCAGCTAATGTAAGATAATGAAACTAGATAAGGGATTTCTTGTTCCTTGATTGCCATTGCACCGCCACCATGGCCACCATACCTAACACTTAATTCGCTTTTTTCCATCATCAGTGAATTCACCTGTCATATACAGTTGTGGTCATAAGTTCACAGACACTCATCATGGGCATGAATGTCATGGTAATTTTGGACTTTTGGAGAAATGGATCCATTAATCTTCTGGAATGGCCTTCCCAAAGCCGCGACCTCAACCCTATTGAAAATTTGTGGACTACGCTTAAACGCCGAGTCTGTGCCAGGAAACCAACCCATTTAAATGAACACTACCAATTCTGTCAAGAAGAGTGGTCAAATATCCACCCAGAATTATGCCAGGAGTTTGTTGATGGCTACGAAAAGCGTCTGGTTGAGGTGCAACTTGCTAAGGGACATTTAACAAAATATTATTGGGGGTGTGTATATTTGAGCCTGTATGTGTCATTTTGACCATTACCATGACATTCATGCCCATCATGAGTGTATTGTATGTAAACTTCTGACCACAACTGTAACTTCTGCTGTTGACATTCCTTTGTCATTATTGTTACCTAGCTAGTTAGGAGCATACCTTCGGTACCTTCGTTAGCTAAGTCAAAGGAGGTTTATGAGATGTTAGCTGGTTTACAGACGGGAAGCAAAGCAAATTTTATTCATTTATTTACTTTTTTAATTTGACCCCTTGACTGTTCACACAGAAGTTGAAGTGGAAAGTATGTACCGTACGGCTAATGTACTACTGGTTTAGCTTGTTTGTATTCATTACCCATTGCTCATTAGGCACTGCAGTCTCTAGTTTTCTTATGTCTGTCGTTCCATATCATTAGAATGTGGTAAAATTTAAAACTGAAAAAAAAAAGCAACATAATACATTGTTATCTTGACTATTCTTTTCTTAGAACGCATAATGTGAAACAGCTATGATTCATCTAGAACTGTTTAAAACACAAACCACAACACAACACAGCTCAAATCACTGATTAATACTAAATATGCTTTGGTTTAAGCATAGACAATTTAAACCAAAGTGGGGGGGTTGGGGTAAGAGCTCAGGGTGCTTATACCTCCAGTATTGTTACAAGTCCGCCTTGGCAGTTTTTCTCCTAACCCAGTTTCAAACAGAGTGTGTTTCACCTTGGAGCAAACAGAGAGGCACTATTCAAATGGGGATAAAGTAGGCTGACAGTCTCTTTCCCCTGCAGATATGTCCTGCTTCAAAACTGAAACATCTCTCCCTCTTTGCACCCGGAGAATAAATAAAGAAATAAATCGACGACAAGCAGAAAAAGAAGAAATACTAGGCGCTGCTGCATCCTCCGGAGGATAACAAGAATAATGCCTTCATTTGCTGCAGGGCCTCCACTCTGCACCAAGTATAGACGTGGCTTTTATGGCTGTAGTATTTCTGATTGGCATCCTAGGACAGCCATTTGAATTATTTAATAGAGCTCCCATTCCCTTAGTGGAGTGAGAAAAAGAAATATGTTTGTGTTGTGTGCGTGTGTGTGTGTTTGTGTTATTGGGTGTTGCTACGGTGCCTTGCTCTTTATTGTCTTTGCTTTGGCATTCTCTCAGGCTCAACTTAAGTCAAGTGAGGCTATTGTTTTAGCAAACAACTCAAATGTCAGTTTTTCTGAAGAACAGTAACTAAAAGTAAGTTAAAAAAAAAAGTTAGTGATTCTACCAAGGACCTAAAACTTCCATTTAATATTTCTGATGATTAAATGAATACTGAGTCAAACGCTGAATGTGTTCATCTCTCCCCTAGCAGGTGCACAGGGGTTAATCAGTCAATCCAAAATCAAAATGTAGAGCACAGAGAGGATATTGAAGGAATCTGGGCCTTGGGCTTTCACAAACCTGATCCATCTCCCACCGTGGAAGAGACGGAAGGAGAGAATGAAAAGAGATGAGTTAGTGTCTGTGGTGTAGTATCTCCCCAGAGCCTTGTGTGGGAATGTGAAGGTGTTACAAGATCTCCTGCTCTCCTACCCATCAACATTCTTCAACTCGCTCACTCCCTGCTTTTACTTTCTCTCTGTCTCTCACGGACAGACTGTATTAAAGATTCTGAAAGAGTTGAAATGAAATTTGATAAACCATAGCAAGTCAGCAAATCATACCAATTCCTGATAAATAGGATGCATTGTGACTCAGCTAGACAACACGATAATCTCTTGTGGGGATATTCAAAGCATCAGGCAGACATTGCCTGAATGTGACTCAAATATAAAAATACTTTGCTACCTGGAGGACTGTTTAGATATGACCATCAACAGCTGGACATGACCTGTTTGACCAGGTCCTGTCTCAACCCTGCCACTGTTGCCTCTTTCCCCCACCCCTACACCCCCAGCATCCTGTCTTTATCAGGACTGATCGCCTCAAGCCTGTCTGACCTTGGTGAGCAGATAAAATAGCAGACAGATAAGGAAGAGGGGGTTGGGGAATGAGTAGGAGAGAAGAGAGCAATGAGGAGTTGCTCTTGCTTGCTTGCCATCAGATGCATTTTTCCTAAACTCTGGCTGTTTGAGAACCTCAATTTACATTCCCAGGGAAATCCTCTGGGAAGCTTTATGATAGATGAATAAGAGTACTCTACCAGGGGGAGGAGATGAAGTCTGGGATGACCCGCTTTTGCAAATTTGGCCCCAGGGAGACAGAAGAGGAAGCCAGGAAACTTAAGCTTTTGCAGAGTGGATATCACTATTCAGCCTCTGCAGTGACATTAGAGTGCTAAATTTATCATTGTGTCATGTTTTGGATTATGAATTAGGCTTAATAAATGCAGCATGCCCAGTTGGGGGCTACTCCTTAAATAAACCAGATTATGTAAACTGTTGATGCAGTCTCCAGAAACATCTGTATATATCTATATATAGACTGTATTTGCAAACTGTATTCTATTTTATGTGTGTATATATATTAGAATAAAATAAAATTAGAATATCATAGTGTGCTTATAGTGTGTGAAAATCAAAAATGCTGTATCTGAAGTTATTAGAATATTTCATTTTGAGTTTGAGTAAATTAATATTCAAACAGCATAAATACTGTGTATCTGTTGGTCTAGCTCAGTACACGCAACCACAATCATGGGGAAGACTACAGATTTCACAGTTGTCCAGATGAGTATCATCGACACCTTCCACAAGGAGGGTAAGCCACAGACAGTAATTGCTGAAAAGGCTGGCGGCTCACAGAGCGCTGTAGCGAAGCATGTTAATGAAAGATTGACTGAAAATGAAAAATGTCATAAGAAAAGGTGCAAAAGCAACATGGTTCACCACAGCCTTGAGAGGATTGTCAAGAAAAGTCAATTCAAGAACTTGGGAGAGCTTCACAATGATTGGACTGAGGCTGGTCTTAGCGTCTTTGGAAAGGGGCTACATCTCTCTCATACCTGATGTCAAGCCACTCCTAAACCAAAGACAACATCACAACATCTTACCTGGGATAAGGAGAACAAGAACTGGACCATTGCTCAGTGGTCCCAAATTCTCTTTTCAGATGAGAATTAATTTTGCATTTCATTTGGGAATCCAGGTCCCAGAGTCTGGAGAAAGAGCTGGGAGGCACTGAATTCAAGGTGTTTGAAGTCCAGTTTGAAGTTTCTGCAGTCTGTCATGATTTGATATATCATGTCATCTGCTGCTGTTGGTGGTGGTTGGTCCTCTGTATTCTATCAAGTTCAAAGTCATCTGCCAGGAGGTTTTAGAGCACTTCATGCTTCCATCTGCTGACAAGCTTTATGGAGATGCCGATTTCCTTTTCCAGCAGGACTTGGCACCAGCCCACAATGCCAAATCCTCTACCAAATGGTTTGCTGAACATGTTACAAGTATGAAGCTATCCTGCACTGACTTTTGAATACATTTCTTAATATTACCCAATATTTTAGTTAATAGCCACAAGCTAAAGCAAAAAGATAAATGATATTTTAGTACACTGTAATGCTTTTAATTTTTGTTTACCAAAACTAGGACAGACTTACCATAAAACTAGTAATACCATGTTGTAATATGTAGTTTGGAAAAAGAATGAATAAATACCTATTGGTGGTAATTTGCACTGTCACAAACTTATTAACACATCCAAATGAAGCTTTCCATAATTCTGAGATGAACGATTCAAGTCAGCAGTATGGAAATTATTAAATATAATTAACTTAATTCAAGCAGATTTCAGGCAGGTACATTTTTCATAATAGTTTAATATTTGACTAACAATGTTAGATAATGTAATTTTAATGTAAACTTTACTGCCATTTAAAGTAATCCATTACGTTAGAGCATTACCGTCAGTGAAAAGTAATTTGTTAGAGTGCTTTTGGTTCACCAGAAAATAACAACCTTTGCATTTAGTTTCACATTATATTTATATATTTAAGTACATTTAACTCTGAGTGTAAAGACTTTACTTCATTGCATAGTAAGTTGATATTAGTAGCATTTTCTCCACCACA
The DNA here is from genome assembly GCA_015106735.1 of Paratilapia polleni. Classification (NCBI taxonomy): domain Eukaryota; kingdom Metazoa; phylum Chordata; class Actinopteri; order Cichliformes; family Cichlidae; genus Paratilapia; species Paratilapia polleni. The sequence continues at coordinate 7,178 of VUQI01059428.1, forward strand.
GCGAGCAGCTAAAGCTGTTACGTGCCTCAAAGTGACATCTTCAGCCAAAAGCTAGTCAGTGCAGTTTCTGAGCTACTGCACCAGCGTTATTCTCTGGACACCATTGTGGAGATGTACAGGGCTTGCAGATGTTCTTCAAAATGTCAAGTAGAGTACTTAAAATCCTGGCACAAAATGAAAATACTTCTATGTTCCATATTGTAAATGCTGTTTTCTCTCTCTCTCTCTATCATGCTTGTTTAACTGACATGTGTCAGGGATTTTTTGTTGTTTTCTTTTGAAATAACAAGTGAGCAAGAAAATACAGTAACATGTTTAACAGTAACAGATTGCTTAGGTTTTTTGTAAGCAACTGAAAAAAATGATTAATTAAAAAATGAATACACTACATTACTTATTACAGCAAAGAAGTAATCTCAGTATTCTAACACCCAACACTGATCAATAATTTAAAAAAGAAAGAAAGAAAGAAAGAGAACACACTCACAGTGAATCATTTTTTTCCTTGCAAACAGGCATACAATTGCACTCAGTTTATTTCATGGAAATGCTGATATGTGTCATGTCACTTGTTATTGTGACACAGGCAGACTAGCAACTGTGACTTAAGGGAACAAACCCTTGATTATGACCAAGGATTATTAGTGATAGCACAGCAGCAGTTTGTTCACGGCAGAATCTAATAACCAAACTGTGTGTGCCTCCATGCCCCCTCTTGGACACAGACTAATGAGAAGTGACCCTTAATTGTGTTGTTCTGTTATGGCGGCACGCGGTAAGCGAAGACAGACAGAACAAAGGAGGAGCTTCCCTGTTTAGTCACAAAGCCAATCAAAAATAAAAAATAAATCTGCCACTGCATACATATGAACTACAAGCAGTTCTGTCTTTCATTGAAAAACAGTACTCTAAATGTCACAAATGTACCATATATATTATATTTAGAAACTAAACACATCAAGACAAGTGGTCAAACTTTACTTGTCACAGACAACAAGTTTTCTTTATGTACAAACATAAAAGGTTAGCCCAGTGTATGCCAGGGGGCTGAATTAGCTTTAAACAGTCTCACTGAGTTGGTGCTGTAATTGCACTGCTCTAGAAAGTGTTGCCCCATGGCTATACCATTCCGTGCCTCCATTTCTTCCAATCATGACAGCTGTATCTCAGTTCTGATTGGGCGGTTGCTTTGAGGAGTTCCTGACCTTTCAGATGGAGCCCATGTGGCCCGATTCGGTTGGCTGGTTTACATTCTGTCAAACATGAGTCTGTGAGGCACAGAAAACTGCATCCCTTCCAGAAAATGTCAAACAGTTGTGGCAGGTCTTTGCTGGCACTGTACTGTGATATTATTTTGAAGAATCTTGGCAGAGGTTGACAGTTGTCTTGCGGTTGACCGTAAGAACTCAGATTTGCATTTGCATTTGCAAAGCGCTTGTTCAAATAAACAACATTTGATGTGGTTCATAAAGATCAAACATTCTAAAGAAGTTAGTGAACAAAGAAATGAGTATTGTTGTTCCTTCAGAAATAAAGAAAAAAAACATCAGGACTAGGAAGAATATGTATGTTTGAAGCGACACCAAGTCTCGACAAAGGGAAGAGATGTTGCACAGGACAATCCTAAGCCAGTGAGAGCTCCAATTAGTAAGTTAATTACTCTATTATTAATACTTTATTTGTGATTCATGGAGCTGACTGCAGGCCTGACACTTGCATTTCATTACGTTTGATTTGTGGAGATGAGAGTCTTGCCTCAGACTGCCACTGATGTAGCAGAAACCAGCCGGCTAGAAAAGTTTGTGCATTTATTAAACTGAAGTTTAGTAAATGTTTAATGAACATAAACATTAAACCTGCCTTACCTGTAATTATGTTACCACACCGGTATATACCGTTAAAAAAACAGCAGAATATTTATTAATGCATGTGGCAGAATTTTATAGAAGAGTAGCTTATATCTATGTATCACATGATATTTGTGGTTTTGCACTACTGTTCAAAAGTCTTGAGCCATCCCTCATTTCTTGATATTTTGCTTCGAAGCCAGAAATATAACAGACATCTTAACAAAGAACCAATTTTAAATTGTATCTTGAGGCACTTTGTTACTAGCAGCCTGTCACAAAAAACACATAATTTGTTCCCATTTGAATCTATGAAAAAAATACCAAAGATAACACAGTCTGACAGGCATAAAATAGTATTTTTGCACCAACAAGGTGATTCCAAAAGAGCTCTTAGCCAAAAACTTGGCATATCTCAGCATGGGGTACAGTGTATCCTTAAAAATTTGAGGAAACTGGACAAGTGCAGGAAGAGTTGTCGGGCCTAAAAAACTATTTACAGCAGATGAAAAGTATCTGAAATTCATGTCCTTAGGAAATAGGAAAGAAACCAAGCAAAGACCTGACACAGGACCTGAGAGATGCATCTGGCCCTTCAATTGATCCACCTACTGTTCACTGAAGCCTCATCAGAAATGGTCTCAGTGGAAGGGTGGCTGTCAAGAAGTCATTCTTAAGGAAGGGAAACAGGGAGAGAAGGCTGAGGTATGCCAAATTATACAAGAACTGGACTGAAAATCAACGGCAACAGGTCTTATTGAGTGATGAATCCAAATCTGAAATTTTTGGCTCAAATCATCATCAATATACACAGAGGATGTCAGGAGAGAGGTACAACAGTGAGTGTCTACAGCCATCTGTAAAACACAGTGGAGGCTCTGTCATGGGGCTGCATTTCAGCCAGTGGTGTTGGGGATCTTGACAAAATTGGTGGAATTGTGAACACAGAAAAGTACAGTCACATTTTGATCCACCATGCAATACCTGATTGGCAACAGCTTCATTCAGCATAACAATGATCCCAAACACACTGCCAATGCAGTAAAATCATACCTGGATAGAAAAAACACACAATGCAACACTATCAGTCATGGATTGGCCTCCCCAGAGCCTGGACCTTAACATTATTGAAGCAGTGTGGGATCATCTTGACAAAGAACAGAACAAAAGGCAGCCAACATCCAAAGAAGAGCTTTGAATGTCCTTCAAAAAGCCTGGAAAACTGTTCCTGAAGACTACTTAAAGAAATTACAAGAAAGCATGTCTAAGAGAGTTCAGACTGTGTTGAAGAATAAATGTGGTCATACCAAATATTGACTTTAAGCTCATTAGAATTGTACAAGCTCTTGTTGTTGCCTTATATACTGTATTCCCAATTATGTTTGGACATGTTTCAATAAATCACTGCACCTATTTTCCTAGCAAAAATATAAAGAAATGAGAGATGGCTCAAGACAGTACTGTATGTATTTAACAATATAGCCTATCAGTGTTACACATTTAGGAAAATCATAAAGCAGTTTCACTGTCACATTCAAGAATAAAACAGAAGAGACATGTTACATAAGCATACACTGTCTTTGCCCCAACAAACCTTTCACCACATTTTCACCCCACACAACGTGCATATTGGTGGGTTGTGTGGTGCTTTTTCCTCCTGTGATTCGGGGAACTGTAACAATGTAGAGTTGTTATGTTTACACAACAGGAAGTTTTCAATGAAGAAGCTTGGGTTTCAGCAAACCATGACTCAGCCCTGACCTCTCTCCCAGCAGATGCTTTTTAATCTTCTTTCTAATTCAGGTATATGAAGGCAAACATGAGAAAAATGTAGTTTGCGTCTTGCCCCTTGTGTTGGTAAAAATGAAGTATATCACAACTCCTGCCACCCAACCACCTACTGCAGTACAAGAAGCCTGCTCACCATATGACTCATGTACTGGCATCTTATACACCATGCTATGTGTGTACCTGAATGTGTGTGGTTGTCGATGCTGCCGTCTGTCAGCTGCTAACCACTGCTGCCCACCTGTGCAGGTATTAAAGCCAATTAACACACACTCTGACAAACAAACACACATGCACAAACATACCCAGGTGCATTGTACAATGGATTAAAGCACTGGGGATGGCATTCCGAAACCCTGCATGAGGATCCTTCTTACATCTCCTGTTGGCCAGCATCCAAAAACTGTTAAGCAACAAAAAACAGTAATTAAGTAGCATAATTAGCATTCTACATGTTAAAGTGACATTTCCCATCTCTGCCTGTAGTGCAAGGGTCTGGGCTCTATCCTCCACTAATGTCATTATTAATAAAGCTGCATGATATCATCTCCTTAGCTTATGTCCAGCAGGGGGTGCTTGGCACCGTCTGCGCCCGTTGTTATGGCAATTAATCTACCCTGGGTCATAATGGAGAGAAGGTGGGCCAGGGTGGAATGAGTGGGGACCCTGTCTGATAACAGACAAGGTGATAATTACCTTTGTGTTACGGAGGAGAAAGGGCAGGGGCAGTCAAGGGCACCACCATGGCCAACTATGGTAAATCTCTTGCCGCAAGGTAAAGGTGAGTGCTGCAAACACAGTCTGTGTTTGGCTTCTCTGTTTGCTAGGCAGGTGATTGATGGGGTGATCTATGTGTTTTTTAGTCTTTGCCTGTGTGTGTCTGTGGATACGTTCCTGTGTCTGCACGCACGGGCAGCTTTGCTTGTTTGCGTTCATACAGTATTGCCTCGGCCATGTTATCTTGTGTGCAGAATAAACTAAATGTGTTTTTCTTGTAAACACCATTTCAGCTTTTCTAATTATAGATGCACATCAGTTGACTCAGGGCATCAGTTGTCTGGTGGCCAGAACGCAGAGTGATACAGGATTTTGATAAGGGCTTGTTGATAACGCTGAAAGTTAGGAAATGGGTAAAATGTTCAATTTATGTTGTTATAAATCTGCTACTTCAGAGAAAGATTTTTATTAATAATCAATAATGGATGGATAATGGATGGATTCTTCATATTCTATGAAATCTATCTATCATATCCTTTTTATTGAAGGATAAAACCTTCAGGAAAAATCAAATATCTAATGAAAAGCTTGACTTCTTGTCAAAAAATAAATGAATTTTGAAATGAAACATCAATTTTCACTTGGAAGGGCAAATTAGAATAAAATATATCATGTGAAATTACATACGGAGAAGCGGCTGTGTGTGCCATTTGTGGAAGAATGATGTATATTCAAGGTAAAGAGTAAAACTGTTAAGTGTGGGGTTTTGTTATTAAATGGCCTTTTTCTTCCTTCTTATTATCTTCATGTACAACTCTGAAGGCCATTGAAGCAGGCATACTGCTTGGTAGTAACTAATTATTATGAGAAATTGTACTTCATATAAGTTCTGTGAATGACTTATAAAAGCCAAGGCGAATACATTCAGAGCTTTTTTTCCCAGTGACTGTAGCTGTCATTTCCAGGAAGATCCCATGTCAAAAGAAACCTCAGGGACGTATTACACTAGTAGAATTCAGCTCAAGAGCCCTTGAGAAAAAGAGAGAAAGAGTGCTTATTCATATTCTTTATTAGCTGCATGTTCTTATTTACACAGCACACTGATGGCCACACTGGTAGTAGAGCATATAGTCAACATTCATCACTTACACACAATTACTAGGTTTTATAGATAATTGCATGAAGACAAGTTCGATGACCAACACAAGATTCAACATTGAAGATCATTTAATTATCAATATACAAGATAAGGCTGCGCATCAAATTGCATATGCTACAGACCAAAAAATTCTAGAAAATTTGGTTGTTTTAAAAAGCTGTTGTGGTTTTCAAATGTAAAGAGTGCATTGCCTGAGCTCAGAAGTCTGGTGTTACAATGATACTTGCTTGGCAAGAAGGCACCAAAAAGGCTGTGTATAGGATGGGCTCTGCACCACTCTAATGTCCACTAAATATAGCATAAATTCACTCACCAGCCACTTTGTTAGGCACACCTGTTGAACTGCTCATTAACACAAATATCTAATCAGTCAATCATATGGCAGCAACTCAATGCATTTAAGGATGTAGACATGGTCAAGACGACCTTCTGCTGAAGTTCAAACTGAGGATCAGAATGGGGAAGAAAGATGATTTAAGTGAATTTGAACATGGCATGGTTGTTGGTGCCAGATGGGCTGGTCTTGTCATGGTTGAGCAGGAATTGGACCCAAAATGCAGACTTCTAGGCATTCCAGATGAATGTGACAAAAACTTTTATTAAAAGGTTGCAGGCAATGTCCATGTAAAGCAAAAGTCCAGTAAAGCACAACAGGTATCCAGTAGGTTCAGTAAGCATGAACGGAGAAAACATGGCAACTAACAGGCTGGAACGACTGACTCTCTGACAAAGGACAGACAAACTGAGGCTTAAATATACACATGAGGGATATGGGAAACACCAGGGTAATGAAACACAGCTGAAACTAATTCAAGGTGACGAGGCAAGGGAAGCAAAACTGACAACACACAAAGACAGAAGTTACCAAAATAAAACAGGAAGTACAAGACATCAAATGTGTAGACAGAAACTTGACAGCTGGACACATAGAAAGCAGAATGACTAGAACCACGAATATGAACAACAGGAACCTAGGGCAGAAAACTGGACCACCAAACTAAGAAACACAAAATACGAGATACTATAATTAACAAAGACCCAGATGTAAAGCAAAAGTCCAGTAAAGCACAACAGGTATCCAGTAGATTCAGTAAGCATGAAGGGAGAAAACATGGCAACTAACAGGCTGGAGCGACTGACACTCTTGTTAATAGAGTTTATAGAGAATGGTCTGAAAAAGAGAAAATATCCAGTGAGCAGCAGTTCTCTAGGTGAAAATGCCTTGTTGATGTCAGAGGAGGATGGCCAGACTGCTTCGAGCTAACAGGAAGACAACAGTAACTTATTACAACCAAGGTATGCAGAAGAGCATCTCTGAACACACAACACGTCCAACCTTGAGGCAGATGGGCAGTGGAAGACCACATTGTTCTTAGCCGCCACTCCTGTCAGCTAAGAACAGGAAACTGAGGCTACAATTTGCACAGGATCACCAAAATTAGACAACTGAAGATTGGAAACATTACCTGGTCTGATGAACCTCGATTTCTGCAGCAATTTGGTATACATACATGCACGGATCATGGAGCATGGATCCATCCTCTCTTGTATCAACGGTTCACGCCGCTGGTGGTGGTGGCGTAATGGTGTGGGGGATATTTCCTTGGCACATTTTGGGCCCCTTAGTACCAACTGAGCATCGTTTAAACACCACAGCCTACCTGAGTATTGTTGCTGATCATGTGCATCCCTTTATGACCACAGTATACCCATCTTGTGATGGCTGCTTCCAGCAGGATAACGCAACATGTCACAAAACTCAAATCATTTCAAACTGGTTTCTTGAACATGACAATGAGTTCTCTGTACTCAAATGACCTCCACAGTCACCAGATCTCAATCCAATAGAGCACCTTTGGGATGTGGTGGAACGGGAGATTCACATCATGGATGTGCAGCTGACAAATCTGCAGCAGCTGTGTGATGCTATCATGGCAATATGGACCAAAATCTCTGAGGAATGTTTCCAGCACCTTGTTGAATTATGTCACAAAGA
>VUQI01059430.1:0-18896 GCA_015106735.1 Paratilapia polleni
GCTGTGGTGGGCTAGAGTGACCTGGCTAGTATGATGGCTAGCACTTGTGCTACTCGGCTTGGTGACCGTGTGTAGCTAATACAGTTAGCTTGGTCAGCTAGCTGTTGTGCTAGGTGCATGGTGGCAGCTAACACACTCTCCAACCTGGCTCTGTGGCGAAGAGTAGGCGACTGGAAACGCGAGCCGTGCTAGCGCCCGGTGACCAAGGTGTTAGCTTGCTCAAGTGGACTGTTAAGCTAGCTGTCACGTTAGCAGTCAGGAGAGATGAGGTTTCCAGGTAAAGCGAGAAGAGGAATTTGAATGGCAATTAACGCTGCGTCAACCCCTTTTATAGGGAGGAGGGTGACCCCTCCTTGACGCAGGCGTCACGACTACCAGCCAATGCTGGCTGGAGTAATGATATAGAGGCTTCTGAGGACAACGCTGAGGGAGCGTTCCCCATAGTGAGACACCGAAACGAATGTTTGAAAGAGAACTGCCCTCCTTGCTGTAATTCTAAATAGTTTATATCCAATCTAAAGGTGATTAGGAACACATTATAACCGCATACTAAAAGACCTGCCACCAGTTAACTAAGTATATTTATAAAATTACACACAGACTGGTTTCAGTGATAATACTTCAGAGGAGGGGATGTTACACCTAGATGTTTATGTGGCTCAGCCCTATCCAGATAGAATTAGAAAAAAATTTATGCTATTAATGTGTGTGTGTGTGTAAACTGGCAAATCACTTATTCCATTGATATTCCCCTTTGAGCATTAAATGAACTTTGTTTTTTCATTCTACAAAGTCTTTTAAGAACACAACACCACTTAACTCAATTTAAGAAAGGTTAAACTAATATTTAAAAAGATTTTTAAGAAAAAAAGAAAAAGAGGGTGATCTGGGCTGTTTTGATGTGTAAAGTGTACAAGTGACTGGATTAGAAGTGGCAGAAGGAAACAGAGAAAGAGAAACACAGAGTGACACCGGTTTCCATTACTGGGAAGCCAGAACAGACGTCAAGAATTTCCTGACAGCAATCGACTCCACCCTCTACTGTTCAGGTTTCTGCATGAAAAGGCCGACACACAGAGCAGAGAAAGCAGCACAGTACACACCTTGATCGCTGCTCTCAGTTGGTGAATCTTCATGCCGGAGAAAGAACTTGACTTCTTGCTTCCGAGGTCCCCATTTCTGCAGGTGTTCATACATCATGTGCTCAAAGGGGATCGCTCGCTCTGAAAAGTTAAGAAAAGGTGGAGTTATATTTAAGTTATTTAGACTGGGATCAACTTATTTTGTAGATGACAGCAGAGTTGTGGAAAGTAGAAACAGCCTGCCTGGCTCTTAATATAACTAAGAACACTAAAGCTCAGTAACTGACAAGTTGTACACTAACTGGAGACTTTATTAGGTATACCTTGCTAGTACTGGGTTGGACCCCATTTTGCCTTCAGAACTGCCTTAATTCTTCATGGCATAGACTCAACAAGGTGCTGGAAACATTCCTCAGAGATTTTGGTCCATATTGACGTGATAGCATCACACAGTTGCTGCAGATTTATCAGCTGTACATCCATGATGTGAATATCCTGTTCTACCACATCCCAAAGATGCTCCATTGGATTGAGATCTGGTGACTGTGGAGGCCATTTGAGTACAGTGAACTAATTATCATGTTCAAGAAACCATTTTGAGCTTTGTGACATGGTGCGCTATCCTGCTGGAAGCAGCCATCAGAAGATGGGTACACTGTGGTCATCAAGGGATGGACATGGTCAGCAACAATACTCGGGTAGGCTGTGGCCATTTAAACTGTTAAGCTGTGGCCGTACCAAGGGGCTCAAAGTGTTCAAAGAAAATATCCCCCACACCACCACCACCACCAGCAGCTTGAACAAGCCAGGATGGATCCATGCTTCATGCTGTTTATGCCAAATTCTGACCCTACCATCCCAATGTCACAGTAGAAATCAAGACTCATCAGACTAGGTAACATTTTTCCAATCTTCAATTGTCCAATTTTGGTGAGCCCGTGTGAACTGTAGCCTCAGTTTCTTGTTTCTTAGCTGACAGGAATGGCACCCGGTGTGGTCTTCTGCTGCTGTAGCCCATCTGCTTCAAGGTTTGATGTGCTGTGCGTTCAGAGATGCTCTGCATACCTTGGTTGTAATGAGTGGTTATTTGAGTTAAGCTGGGGTTATACTTTCCACGTCCACGAGTCCGCTTGGGTCCCAGTGACGTAAATGTAGTCATCAGACGGTTAGCGCGGACTTGTCTGCGGTGAATTTACGTTACAATGCACCAGCTACGCATGCTCCCTGGGTAGGGATGTCAAAGAAGTATAACAGGAATGACTACTCAGCTGTCGGGTCTCCAGCTGTCTGTGTCCGCAATGGAGTATAATCTAGGCCTTATTGTTGCCCTCCTATCAGCTCGAAGCAGTCTGGCTATCCTCTTCTGACCTCTGGCATCAACAAGACATTTTCACCCAGAGAACTGCCGCTCACTGGATATTTTCTCTTTTTCAAACCATTCTCTGTAAACCCTAGAGATGGTTGTGTGGGAAAATCCCAGAAAATCAGCAGTTTCTGAAATACTCAGACCAACACCCAACAAGTCACTTAAATCACCTTTCTTCCCCATTCTGATGCTCCGTTTGAGCTTCAGCAGGTCGTCTTGACATCCATTTAAATGCTTTATATTGCTGTCATGTGACTGGCTGATTAGATATTTGTGCTGAGCAGTTAGACAAGTATCCGGTGAGTGTGTATCATTTGATACACAAGTGTAAAGTGGACAGTTTATTGTACTTAAAGGGTATTTGGTAATCTATTTCTTGGAGGAATATGCTGTTTCCCAGTTTCCCAATGCTGAGTATTTCTTTTAGGATTAGCTCACTCCTAAATTCATGAAAGAAAAAGCATGTTTCCCAAAAGGTTAAATAATTTCTTTAAGCATACAAAACAAGCATATAAATGTAAAAATAATTTCACCCGAACAATTTAAAAAAGTTTCCATTCTCTCTTACTTCAGAGATTTTAGCTCCTTCTCCTCATTTGTTTCTTTAACACACAAGGCATCTTGCCCCCGAGTGTGATACTGCCTGCCATACATTTGCAGGGATGATGCATGTGAATAATTCACTTTATGCTAATTCTGTTTATGTCTTGGCCATACACACAATTTCAAAATTAAAATGATGATACCCTGAGGAAGAGTCCACTGATACTGATGAATAATTATAGCACAATGTGTGCACAGAGAGAAAAGAAAGAGAATGAGACAAAGTGGTTTTAGGAGGTTTTGGGGGCAGACAGTTGCATTGTCAGGCACTAGCCTAGCATAATTGCATAACGATGGGTCAATAAAGCCCTTGGCTGGAATGCTGTTTTCAACTGGGCAGTAGGCCCTCAAAAAACGCTGATAACACCGGGTGTGTCAGCACAGCGATGGTGATGGGACCAAGTGGAATCTGTTGTGACAGTGGCATGAAGTAAACTGGTACATAACCTTTTTCTCACATTAAATCTGTACTTAAAGTGAATTATCCTTGTCACATGTATTTGCTATGTGAACAATTTTCTTCCATTCAGGTAAGCATGCACGGCCCTGCTCAGGACCTCAACTCATGAAAAAAAAGTGCCTGTTTTTACATTAATAAAGAAAGCTACAGGCTACTGTTTGAGAAAATGAAATTCTTGTGCATGCAAATGAAGTGTCTGGCTCAGCAATAATGGGGTTTCAGATTACTTCACCTTCAGGCATTACAAGAGACACCCACTGTTCTTCCTCTTTAACATGGCAGTGAACTGGATGCTGCTTCCCATAAGAAAAGCAGCACTCGCTGTTCTAAATGTTAAGCACTCCAGCAGGTGAAGTGGGCTCCGTGAGAAAGCTTCAAACAGGTCTTACCATTGCCTCTCCACACCTCGGCCAGATGGCAGCCGCTCTCGCCGGGCTCTTTGCAGAACTCGACGACATCGCGGCACGTCGTTTCGGGGGTGATGGGCACCTCAGTCACAGCCTGTTCCCCATCGCTGAGGTACACCGTCAATATCATCTGAAAGGAGAAGGAAGGCAGTCAGCGAAAAATCTGTATAATTACACAACAGTAGAACATGAAGTTAATTACAATAAAAAGGATGGTGTGTTTAAGGATGAATCTCTACCTTCTCTATTACTACCAAGCCCGCTGTGCTGACACTACATTTCCCTGCTGACCAGCCCACACTGTTAGTTTGAGCTACTGTTGGACTCATGCCTGTGCCTGCCAAATTTCTGTTTACTATGATTAGGGCCTGACATAGTGATGAACACATAGAGTATGAGCTGAAAGGTAAAACATATCAATACATGCCTTCACATGCCTGTGTTGGCATTCAGCTTCTACCAAGTTCTGAACAACAACCAGTCAGAACACATTGACTTGATGGGTGTATGGGGTAACTTAAATTTGATCTAAAGAACACCACAAACCCCTGAATAAGGGCTGGCAAAAACAAACTCTAAATGGGAGAAGACTGAATGAGAAACAAGCCATACTAGATTTATCATCTTCAAGCTTAATCTTGTACGATGAGCTGTGAGTAAAAGTTCAGCACTTCAAGTGCTCCTGCAATAATCAGACTGTACTGTACATCCTGAGCAAGAGGGGGAAAATGTCTGCAATGTGTATGTGCCCTTTTGACTAATCTATTAAATATGTCACTGTTGGAAATGGTGAAACTAACCAATGAGTAAACTGACAGATATCAATAAAGAGCATTTGTGATATTCAACTAGTGCTTTAAGTTTGACAGTTAAAGTATCTGAAACAGAAAAAAATACAGTAAACTGAATAATCTGGGCCTGTTGTTTGGTTAAAGAAAGCCAGCTTTAGACATGTATCACTTTGTGTTTGATTACTGCACGAGTACATGAAAATAATTATTTAAAAATATGTCTTGGGGAGTGTTTTTTTTTTTTTTTAATCTGTTCTTTGCTCAGACAATCTACCATTTATGACAATATGATCACCCTAGATGGACTTTATTGAAACACAAAGGTTTATTTAGTTTTCCCCTCATATACATTGACAGAGAACCCATTTATTCAAAAATGAATGGTCATGCACACACACACAGTGCATAGTGTTACCCCTTAAGGATAAGAGCACGGAAGATGGCCAATAGATAAACAAATAAATGATGTTCTACGTTGTTAAATCATATCTAAGAAGATTCAGTCACTGCAAAGTACTGAATCACTGGGTTAAATACTTCTTTAGGACATGTTAAACTATGAATTTAGGTTGTTGAATTTTTTCCTCAAATGTTGACAAAATGTTTCTGGGTAAACAAGTCTTTGGAGCCTATAATAAGATTTTTCAACGTCTTTGTAGAATAAAACTAACAGCAGGATAGAAGGGCAACAGGTCTGAATATTTTACTTTGACAAAAATATTCATGTGAGGATATGTTCATTTACCCTGCTTAAAACAGTTTTTTATTTTTATTTTTTGCCCTACAGAACTTGACAAACGTCCACTTTGATTAAAGAGAGCAAACCCCTCTATATTCATTGCTATGGCACATCACCACAATATGTTTTTCCTGCTGCAGTGGCAGGCAGATTTTCATTGTTTCCTGTGGGATAAAGCACTCTAGAGTATTGAGGAGTGTCTTCCTGTTTCATGTGACAGGCCTCACTCACCTCACCTCTTGTGGCATGTAACAGAAAAACCGCACTGAGAGGAGTTTACCGAACAAAAACGAGCAGAACAAAAACTTCTATAACAGAGAATGTTTTGGAGGAATGCTCAAACTAAAGCAAAAATGTGTTTGAAAGGATCACGGTGCACGTTAGACACAACTTCAGCTAGTTCTCAGGAAACACGAGAGAAAAGGGTTTGCTTTTAACTTGTCCCACTTTGGCATCTTTTGCACATGCTTCACTGCTCTAAAATACCCAAACAGGGAGGATTTGAGCCAAGAAACCTTTGAAGTATGATGCAGAAAAAAAAAGTAACAAAGACTTACACTATGACTTTGTTGTGATTCCAAAGAGCTTCCAAAAGTAGAATGGGAGGCAGAGCCTTCAGCTATCAGGCTCCTCTACTGTGAAGCCAGCTCCCATTTGTTTATTTTTTTAAGATTTGGCTTAAATCTTTCATTTTTGATTTAAAAAAAAAAACAAAAAAAAAACTAAAAGGATTACTGTTGGGGTTGGCTCAGGTTGCACTAAACCACACTTTAATTATGCTGCTAGAAGCCTAGGTTGATGGGGGACCTCCCATAATGCACTGAGCACCTCTACTCTCCTCCTTCATTTACCACACATTTTTTGCCACTCACTTCTTTCTCATTCCTGCAGTTTAAGCTTTTACATTTCCACTTTCTCCAAGCACCTTTCTGCAGCCATCTCTTCTTGTCGGTTACTGGGCCGTCTAACATGCTCAGTATTTATGCTACGATTAACATTATATAAACTCTGTTATCCTGCTGGCAACTTCTAGACCAACAACTACCTTATTTACATATACTATGGTCCACGATGTCAATCTATAGCCTACAATGTCATAAAGAGCCACAAAATGAAGAAAAAAAAAATTCAGAAGCTCTTAAGTCAAACTACTAATATACTGTTGGAAAAGTGAAGCGATCATAAATTTTTCAATAACACTGTGCAGTCAAATCAACTGACTTTGCTTACTGGCTTTGACTTTGCTGAAATACAAATAATGTACAAGATAAAATGCTCTATGTACATAAAATGTGTATACATGGCTTCAGGGTGCATTTTCAGTGCCGCAATAATTGCCAGCACACACTATTGTCATATATAATCTAGCTTTAGTCATGGAGTCTACCTACAGATAATTACTCCAGGAGTTTCTCCAAGACAAAGTGACTCACCCTTTGTAATGATGCTACTGCGTGATTCATTGACATTTTCTGCAGCAGCCTAAATGAAACAATATGATCAGTTGTGCTTGGGATCCTCCGCGGCTTCACTCAGCCGACTATGAGACGAACAACCTGCACTTTCAGAAATGGATGGTAAAAAGGTAGAACTAATGCTGAGGCACAAGGAAATCCTACTTTGGCTTTCCTTCACAACTCCAACAAACATCTATGTTTCTTACAGTGTTAATATGAGCTAATGGATGACTTTTCTGGGGACCTAATCTGCAAGAGCATTACTGGAAGAAAAAAATGAAACTGGAAAACTGAATGAAAAGTCTCCTGGATGGATGGATGGATGGATGGATGGATGGAAGAGAGATCTATGTGTACACTGGAGACTAGTTATATCTTTAGTGAAAGATAAAATAGCCAAGGGTTTTTGGATTGCTACAAGCTGGATAATGAAATACAACACAGGATACTAAAAACAAAAAACACTAAGGCCAACTGCATTTATACTATGTTATACAATAGCCTCCCTCACAGATTGGACTAAAAGTAAAATACTATAGAGTCCATCATAATCTGCAGCTTGTTTTTTATGACAACAACACAGGCCAGTATGCTGAATATCCTTAAGAGCAAAACAAGCCTTTAATAATTAAGACAAATAATCAACCAATCAGACAAGGTGACGTGAAAATTAATTTAAATTGATCATAGCCTCTACAGACTACTCTAAACTATAAAGTCAGGAATCTAGAAACTACTAGACACATCTAGACAAAAACAGAAACTCAGATCCAGCTGAGTGACCACAGGGGAAATACGAACCGCCCTCACTAAGTTGCGCCTGCCCATGCTCTTGGCTCTCTTGGCCGCCCTCCGTTTCCTCTTGATCTCCCTCTTTGGTGGCCGTTGATGTTCCTTTGCCCAGATGGAGTTCTCCTTGGAGAGGCTAACAAGGCCACGTAACACTATAGTCACAAATCTCTTCATCGTGGCACTGTCGCTTTTGCGAGCGTGAGACTTGAGAGTTGTTATGCCATCCCGAGCAGACCTCTAAACCTGACAGTGTCGCGTGCATTAGAAAAGTGCTGCAGAGGAGACTTGAGAGGAAAAAACACAAGCTGCATGTGCAGTTCGAGGAGGGAGGGGGGAAGAGAGAGCACTAGAGTGAAACAAACAGCAAGAGAAAGAAGGAGAGAGAGAGAGATAGAGAGAGTGTCACAGGGTGGTGGGTATGGGTGGAGGAGGGTGCTGGGAAGTAATTTTACTGGAAAAGTGTCCCTGGGATGTACCCGTGGCTGCAGCACCAGCGACTCCCTGCTAATGAGAATAGTTTGGGCACAGCTGTGACTGGCAGGCAGGTCAGTGCTATCATGAAGAGCCAAGAAAGGGATTATGCTTACGCCGTATATGGGCTATACATGACTCCAAGGAGTCAATACATTATGCTACAGCGGGCACCATCTGGAGATCATTTAACTTCTGAGAGGGAAAGGCATTATTTGCTGGCCTGATCTCCAGAGTGAGTCAAATATTTACTCACAAAGATGTGTCCACGATGGAGAAAAAAAGCTCAAGCACAACACTGCTTTTTGTCCATAAACTTGAACTGAAAACCAAAACCATCCTTAAAAGTCATAAATGCAAGACACTGAAATACAATACAACTTATATACTCCAGCTTTAACCCAACAGAAGCCCATATGTATGGTAAACAGCACACTGTGATACTGGGCATGTGTTTGCATGATAATCTGGCCAGACACAAACACACAGCTTAATCATAGCTAAATCCATCAAGGCTGTCAAAGTTGTCTTTGACATTCTGGACTAATAGTTCATCTCATGTTGCCCAAACTTGCCGAAGATTTCTCATCAATCATACAGAGGAAAGATGAGGTAATGATGTGAAACAAACCGAAACATCTGACTAACCATGATGTCTGAAAACAAACAAAAAAAAAAAATTCCTTTACAAAATGAATAAGATGTTAAAACATAAACATCTATTCCTTTATTTAGGCTTCAATACTGGTTCTCACAAAATGTTTTTATACTGGATCATATGAGTTATATCCACTTTGGCTTTTCTGTTGCAGAGTAATGTAGTTAGCTCTCACATGTCTAGTACTTACAAAACACAAACTCCTTGATAATTCAGTTTTATTAGGAACTGTATTACTGTATGGTAGCATCAGTATTTGCTTATGAAAAATGTTTACTTCTTGAATGAATACTAAAATAGATCTAGCAGTCCCAAACATGAGGAATTTGTCAAATAAATCAAAATTAATCAGCTTGTGGTGATACAGTCATATCCATTAAACTTTTTTAATTGTTACATTTTAATGTTAAGTGCTTTATTATTTTAAATGAGTATATCTGCAAGCAGCAATAAGATGCACTGTTTACTTTTTCCTGTAAGTCAGGCTCTGCCCAGTTCCACAGCGTGAGATTAATGCCACTTGACAATCTACTCAGCTCAAAAGTTCCCCTTAACAACAGAGCATTAGTCGACGCAGCCACACAGACCTAGATCTGCTAAGGTCTCATTGGCTGCTGGATTCACGCGAGAACCAAGTGGCTCGCTGCGTCTCTGCTCCACTGGCTCTCTGACTCTGATAGCCTGTTGGTGCCACAGGGTACAGCTGTCCACCGAGGCGACGGTAGTAACTGAACCTGAGAATTGCCGCAAATATGGTCTTACTTCTCTGATACACGGTGCTTCTGGAAATGTAAGAGCCTTTCTGGGGTTGTGTTCTGTTCAATACACAGTCATATGGAAAGATATGTTACAAAGAGTGAATCACCTCCTTTTTTTATGATGAGAGCTCACTGAACTGACTGTAAACTTAACCCGCACATGAGTTCATGGTCCCCTCCCTGAATCACTATTCCCACAATCGCTGCATTCTCAGCACTAAAGACAACAAAAGAGGTCCCAACAAAGCACTACTCCAATAGGCTTGCCAGTCAGGTATTCTATTCCTTGCAACAGAGCGTCTTGAACAATAACCCCAGGGGAAAAAAAAAAACAATAGAATGAAAATATTTGTTGACTTAAAACACACCAACACCTACTAAACCCACTGCTTTAAATATAGCACCCATTGTGTAACAGTATTTTTTGACACAATGGATTATGATTATCATAGAGATAGTACAGGATAGTACAGGGTACTAATCTAACCTGCCCTATTCTGACACACAGTGTTATAAATCTACCTGCTCATATATTTGATAGCATAGGTCATATATTCTCTCTTGTAGGTAAAACACATTATATTTCTTGTGCTAAATTCAGACAGAATTAAATAAAATAAAATAAAAAATAAAAAAACAGATCATAATCTGTTTACATTTTAGAGTGCTTTATAAAGTTTTAGTCACTCTCCTATCTTCACGAAAAATGTAAGTCCTGCTGCTGTGGACTCATGAAGGCCATAGTACACGTAAAAAAAAACAAAAAAAAAAACTTTATTACTAGGAACTGATCTCACCTTTAGATTATCTAAGCAGCAGTGTGAAAGGCAAATAAACTCATATCAGTCAGCTAGAACTTGAAACTTGCGTGTGTATGGGCTGTCAGAGAATCATATTTCTATTTTTATAATTTCATGCCGAAGAAAAGCTCAGTTTTTACATGTTAATGAAGTGCCCTGAATATTAGACAGCAACCTAGATGTGTACTTACCGGCATCATATTGGGAGCTGTGCGGGATCACAATCAGCGGGCATCGGCAAGATGACTTTTGGCTCTCTCACTTATCTTCTATGACACCACCGTAGAGTCAACCAAGACCCACCTTGCTAGTTATGGGCTCTGATTAACTCCAATGTGACAACCAACTGGGCCTCGGTCCTCTCTGGGGACCAAAGCAGCGAATTATTTTAAAGTCAATCACTGTAAGGCATTTGACTCATGCTACAAAAATAATATCTAACGTTACCAGCCGCGGGCATCAATTTAAATGGCCCAGGCGTGGGTCTGTGCAGCTGCTGCTACAAACAAGCCGAGGGTTAGCCACTTACTGTTAGCTCGCAAAGCAACGCCAAAGCAAACGACAAGCAATTACCTGGTGTTGCTACGCAATGGCTGCAGTTGTACTCACCAGTGTCAGAGAAGATTCATTGTTTGAGCGAATAAATCTCAGCTACGCTACAGTGAAAGGCACGCAGCTAACCGAACCAGCTGTCAGCCAGCCAGCTAGCGTTATCTCCGGTAAGGTGGTAGCTGTGTTAGCTGGATTCAGAGATGGCTAGAGAACGGTACACACGTCGATCTCTCCGCTCTCGTCGGTCCTTTAGCTTGCATTGGCTGAACATCGGCACGAGCTGTCGACGGAGTGTTTTTTTTTTTTCAAACAAAAGAAAATGAATATATATCCATCCAGGTCAGCTTGCTTGTTTCCCTTTTTCTACGAAGGCAGCGAACCATCGCTAGCAGGCTAGCAATGCTAGTTCACGAAAACACACATAGCTGGAATCCAGTTGTTGACGGTAGGAGGGGCGGGGCTACATGGCAGCAGCGAGAGTGTCAAGGCAACGTAGAATGTCAAGAATCCAACGTCAACGCCAGCCATGTCAGCTGCTAGCATACCGGTTCAACAGAAGACCCCACTCAGCGGCTCAAACTGTTCTGTCCGTTTGCTCAGACTTAACGGAACATTAATTATATTACAAGAAATGTATTAACAATGTAGTTGTTTTTCATGAAGATGCTTTAAATGTCACAGAACTCCCGCGTCGTTGCAGGACAAGCTGTAGATCCATTATCGGACAGACAGAAACTGCGCTGCATTTAATTGATAGGCGATTTCGTGTTAACTGAAATAAGCACGCACCAAATTTAGGACCAGGCAGAATACCAGTGGCATGAACAGGCAATTCGGGGGCCCCTAAATCTTACCAGAGAGACATAACACCCACTTAAAACATACAGACAGATTTATGATGCTTGTGGCTCTCAGTACTTTTCTCCAGTCTCTGATTTGTACTTTTCTGCTCCCGTACGGTCCCACTAATGAGGCGCACTCAGGTCTGGAAGTTTTATGCCATATGTGCACCTCTGCATCCATTAAACTAATTTTTGCCTGTAAAAATTACACGATGTACAAACTCATTTGCATCATACGCTATTATATCATGCCAGCAAATTGTGTTGTTGGTTTTGTAGGTTTAAAGTAACATAAAAATGCACTTGATCTGATAAATGATGACACTTGTTATGAATGATGCATGAGTACGTCTTCAACAGAGCCTGCACAGTTCTGGAAAAAATCTTTCAACAGATGATTAAGATTGACCTGTAGCAGAATCATGGGAAGAGAAAAGTATAGAGAAGGTGAGACACAGGTCATGATCTGAAGCATACCACATTATCTGTCAAACATGGTGGAGGTCATTTTATGGCATGGACATATATGGCTGCCAGTGGACCCAGCAGCAGGATGAATTGTGAAGTGTACAGGGCTATACCCTCTGCTCAGATTCAGCCAAATGCTGCAAAACTGATTGGACAGTGCTTCACAGTGCAAATGGATAATGACCCTAAGAATACTGCAAAAGAGTAAAAAAGAGTTTCTCAAGGCAAAGAAATGGGATATTCTTCAATGGCCAAGTCAGTCACCTGATCTCAACCCAATAGATCATGCTTTTCAGTTATTAAATGCCACACATCGTCTTCAATCACATCCTGACTGTTTGATTTAAAATCCACTGAGGCAACATTACAAAAATATATTTCATTGTCCAAAAACCTATGGGTCTAACTGTATCCATATTGCCATTAAAATGTAGTATATTGAATTGTTTTATGCTGTCTTTATGTGTTGCTGGTGAGAAATGCAGAAGTGTATCTCAGTATCAAGATACTCAAAGACAAAGAAATTCTATGAAGCACGCAGTATATAATATCTTTCTGAAACTACATCACTGTTGGCTCATTTAGCAAAACCACATAATCAATAGCCATCAGCATATCAGCTGAGTAACTGTGGACCTCAGATTAAAGTGGGCTCAGGAACCCCATACTCCTAATACTGTGTCTTCTCTTACATCAGTCCTTAGATGAAATGCTACAGTCCCTACAACATGCATTCAGACAGTTATGCCACCACCACAATATAAACCAAAAAGCTACAAATGCTTTTTTGTTTCAATTTTTTAAACATTAGAAATGTGTATGAGAAACGGCGATGATGCCTCCAGCTTTGGTGGTGTTTATTGGGTTTATTTGGGGCGGCTGTGGCTCAGGAGGTAGAGCGAGTCGTGTATTAATCGGAAGGTCAGTGGTTCAATCCCTGGCTCCCCTAGTCTGCATGCCGAAGTATCCTTGGGCAAGATACTGAACCCCACATTGCTCCCGATGCATTCGTGTGAGTGTGTGTGAATGTTAGTAAGCACTTAAGTATAGATAAAAAAAAGTGCTGTATGAATGACTGGGTGAATGTGGCCTGTAGTATAAAGCGCTTTGAGTACACAAAACTGAGTAGAAAAGCGCTATATAAGTACCAGACCATTTATTTAATTCAAAGTATAGATTTTTCTCAATTGCAAAATAGAAACTCTTAAATTGCCATTAATGTTTTCACACAGCTTACTGCAGTAAAAAGTTTGGAGATATGTGAAACATATAAGTGACAGTAATAGGGCTCTGAATTCTGACAGTGTTTCTGTTGTCCACACCAGCAGATAGTTTTGACTCTCACACATTAAGAAAATGTAATCGTATGGATTGAGGTGACTCACCAGTTTACAGGGATAGAGGAAAAAAGCCACTGGCAAATAGCATCATGCTATCATTTTAGATGTTTCCTGCTTTCTTTTTCATTTTAAATAAGTAAAAACCATTCTAGGAGTCACCTTATGAGGCCTGTTGATCCATGTGGGCCCTCCATAAAATCTGCTATTGTCAGAGTTCCTGTTACACTACTGACATCAAGTGGCTCACAGAAAGAACTGATCCTGTTAGGAAAAGTCTGACCTGTAATGTATTCTGACTCATTCTGTTAATGAATGCTGCTTTTGAACAGTATACCAGCTTTTCATTAAAGCAGTTGTAGTGCATTAAACTAGTCGCTACACCGCAATTATTTGCATTCATGTCTCTTAATCAGAGCATATTAACGAAATGGAAGAGTTTATTTGATTATGTTGACCTCAGAATGTCATGATGCCTGGGATTGGTTCTATTTTTGAGTTTCTAATGGTTAGTTAATACATCAGTTTGGGTTTCTGCTTAGGATTTTCTATATTCTAGTGTTTGAAGTTTTGATTCCTGTGTTTTGAGGTTTGGATTCCAGTGTTGGTTCTTTTTTGGGTCCCTACTGAGCTTAGTTTTTTGTCTTTAGGGTGTTATTATTCCTGGCTCCCCAGTGTTTCTTTGTTCACTGTGAGTTTTCTTGTCTCTGTATTTAGTTGGGTTCTTTGTTATTTTCCTGTTTTACTTCGAAAGTTGGTTTTCTCTCGTGTCCTGCTTTGAGTTTTACTTCCTCCCCTGTGATTGTCTTGATTGTCTGCACTTGTCTCTTTTCCCCCAGCTGTCTCCACTTCCCTTATCAACCCTATGTGTATAAATAGTCCTGTCCTTCCCCTGAGTCTCTGCCATAATTTCTGTGTAGCCTCCACTGTGTATGTGCCTTGTTTTTCTCTGTAAGGATTTCGATTTCTGTTTGCACCCATTTTTGGACTTGGCATACAACCTAATAAAGGTTTGTCTTTTGTTTGCTAAAACTGTGCATTTGGGTCATTCATTTTAGAAATGGTCACACAGAGTATTGTTTAGAAAATTAAACTTTATTATTGAGCCTCAATAATAAAATTCAGATCAATAGTCATGAGGATTTACTCTCTGGGGTTTATGAATATCTGTTTCATGGGAACCCTGCCTCTCGCCCTATGACAGCTGGGATAGGCTCCAGCCCCCACTCGCGATCCTGAATAGGATAAGCGGAATAAAATGGATGGATGTTTCATGGGAAGCCATCTAGTAGCTGGAGCTATTTCAGTCTCATCCAGTGTTGCACACTGACCAACTAATGTTGCCATAGTCATGCAGTTAGCATTGCTAAAATACAAAACCATTTTTTGCATTGGTATGCTGGGATCTTCTAAGGAATATCTTCCAAATAAGATCCCAGCATACCAATCAAAACTGAGGCTAAGTGGTTTTCTAATCAAAACAAATAAACAAACAAAAAAATAGCTGCCAATTCTCTCATGTAAAAGACACAGAGACATCTTATTGAGCTGTCCAATTCACTTATTTGGCCAAAGACCTGCCAACAAGCCCTTCATATGTTACCAATTACCATGATAATGAAAGCACTAATGGAATGTTGAGTGGTAACAAAAGCATAAAATACTGAAGAGCTGCATGCACTTGTGCCTGTGTTTGTGATGGAAGAGATGTGGCAAAGCAACGCTTAAGACTTAATCAGAGGTGATCCCATTATTTGAAGACATTGGAGATGTTTTATTAATATATTATTGAGTGCTATAGTGATTATAAAAAAGTTTAAACATAAAGACATCAAAGGTATAAACAGTAGTGTTGATTTATCTCCTTCATACACACAAGTAAACAGAGACACGAAAATGATTTTGGTTAGGTTTGTAGCTCAGTGTGCAAAGTATGATTGTCTTTCACTCCTTAAAATTGTGCGTTTAAAACAAATCATGTAAACTTCTGTGAAAAGTTCAGCCTTCAGAGTTTCTCCTTTTTCACGGGGAATATGTTCAAACCCAACAGCATCAAAGTAAAGGTGTCAAGTAAGTAAGTCAAGTAAGGTGGTGAACTGATATAAAGTGCACTTAGTGAGGTGGACTGACAACAAGGTTGCTGCACCTGCATCTGTTCATTTGACTTTGCCTTGAGTCTTTAGCTGTGAAAGCACTTTGTCTACCTGCAACAGAGCAAAACCAGGAAGTTAAACAGTATTCACATGTTGTAAATTCAGCCATTTAAAGAGCTCTGTACATTAAAAGAAGGTAACATTTAAAAAAGTGTACACAACAAACACAAAAGACCTAACATGGGAGAGAAGATGTGACTCATTTCTCATTCTGGCAGATTTAAAATGTCACTGAAGTCAGATTCAATGTAATTACAGTTCAGGGATCAGTGATAATCTCCTAATTACTGGATAATAACATAAGCTTCCACTGAGGCCCGGATCTTTACTAAATTTCTTTAAAGCATAGACAGTAACAACAAATCAGAAACAAATGCAACTATTTCACATATCTGTTTAGCAACATTATACATAACCAGCCACGATTCAAATTATTTTTCTTGGCACAATCCAGCCATGACTCACCGTAATGAACCAGTAAGAATGCTGCCCGTAGCGAAGCTGCGACTTCATGTTCATCTTGCTGGCTGGAGCCAGAGCGTGGAGGTGGAGGTGGGGAACAGATGAGAACGGAGGCAGATGAAACCCCATCCTACACAATTTTTAATACATAAAAATACATGGCAATGAGAAAAAAAAAGTTTGGTAATTACCAACAAAACAAACCATACAGTCTATTTATTTACCTGACATCATCTAGGTTGGAGATTTTGTTCTTCTCTAGTATACTCTTTCCCATTTCTTCCATCCGCTCCACTGCCAACAAACAAATCTTATCAGGACACAGCTGTAAACAGCAGTGCATATATTTTAATTACTCCTCTCATCTTTGCATATCCACAAGGGTCAGTGTCTGGTAAAGGGTTTTACACAGTCATACAAAAATATTCTCACAGAACTCAACCATTAACCATGGGATATGTGGGACAAGTAATAACTTCATGGTGCCACTTCAAATTCTGGCTTCACTGACAATATAAACCAGAAACCCAAGCTCACTGAGGTGCAGAGACTTAGAAAAAACACTCTGGTGCCACAATAAAATAGCTTACTCGTTTAGTAATGTCTGAATTCACTGTAAAATTAAGCTTTGATAGTTTGTACAGATTAGTAGTCACTGATCAGTCATGGCACTGACTGAGATTGACTGTTTAAGCTCCTGTTTCCTCACCTAGAGGTATGTTGGCCGCCTGCAGCGTTTTACAGTTGTTCATATGGATCCTGGGGATAACCAGGTAATGATGGGTGGCTCCAGGCTTCATGTCACGAAAGCAAACCAGCTCATCGTCCTGTACACAGACGGGTAGGCAGTCAGGAATTTCCAGTGTCGAAACTTTTTTTTTTCTTTTTCTTTCCCTAAAACATGAATGAACGGTTTCTACTCACGCTCAGCAGGATTTCTGTGTCAGTCTGGTTGTTTGCTATTTGGCAGAAAGGACAGTCTTCGCTCCCAGAAACCCGCTGCGTCCCCATTCGTGGATTTTAAAGCGTCTCTAATATACTGTGCCGTAAACTCCCAGCTGTAACTTCATGTTTGGGCGTGTCTGCAGTGAAGAAGGACAAGCAGCCGAAGGCAGAGCTAATCGAGCATATAGCTGCCATGCACTGTCACTAGTCACAGAGGGGCTGTGGAAAAAAAGTGCCTGTACTGTGTCACATTTAAATCTGTCCCACGGTTTAAATTATGATTTTAGAAAATTAATGTTTCACTTTATCCGGACATACATAAAAAAAATAAAAAAAATAAAAAAAAAAAGGTTCAAGATTTAAGGCAAGAGCTTAAAAGAAATAATAATTACAGGAAATGAAAAAAATAATCACCCAAATTAGGCCTAAGCAAAAAGTGCTAGAGTAGTGCCAGAAATAATCATTAGAAATATCTTCACAAATAAACCCCACGCGGTACACTTTGGTAAATTACTGAATGGCTATGCAGATTTTGGACAGGATAAGTCTGGACAACTCTGCCCCAAGTGTATACCGAAGAGTTTCTGGTCTCATCTTTGAACATTACCTACCCCCACAAACACACAAAATCATCATTTGCACAGTGACACATCTCTGTATGAATTTAAAACAGGATATCTAACCTCTTCCCATCTGTTCCCATAGCAACACCACCCCAGGCAGATTTTTAAATAAGCAAGGCACATGTTTAAAGAAAAGACAATAATACTTAGTATTACATAGTATTAATTCAATTAAATTCAATTTTATTTATATAGCGCCAAATTACACCCACATTCGCCTCAAGGCGCTTTATATTTTAGGGTAAAGACCCTACAATATTTAGACAGAAAACCCCAACAGTCAGACGACCCCCTATGAGCAAGCACTTGGCAACAGTGGGAAGGAAAAACTCCCTTTTAACAGGAAGAAACCTCAGAGCAGAACCAGGCTCAGGGAGGGGCAGCCATCTGCTGCAACCGGATGAGGGTGAGGGGAAACAGAAGAGAGCAGAGGGAGACAGGACAAAAGGCACACCTATGGGAGAGAGACAGAGTTTAATAATAACTAATGATTAAATGCAAGTGGTGTATAAACACATGGAGAGTGAAAGGAAGTGAATCAAGAGGAAGTGCTCAGTGTGTCATTAAAACCTACTTTTTAAATATGTATATGCTATGTTATAAAGACTCCACCCTGCCGCGCTATAAAACGCTAGAGAGCGTTTCTGTATATTTACCCATTATTATTTTTAATTCCAGCAGAGACCTCCATCGAGCACTTCAACACTTCCAACTCAACAACCAAATCTTATGCCGGCCGCTACCACACACTGGCCCCCAGCTCTCAGGTGGATGCGACCCTGTTTGGCACCTCAAAATCGGTGAGTGTTGTTCTCACACAGTGAAATACCACAATTACTTTTACTAGGTACATTGTACAACTACACTTACCGGTCACTTTATTAGGTACATCTCACTAGTACTGAGTTGCAACCTTTTTGTCTTCAGAACTACCTTAATTCTTTGTGGCACAGATTTAACAAGGTGCTGGAAACATTCCTCAGAGATTTATTGACATGATAACATCACACAGTTGCTGCAGATTTATGAGTTGCACATCCATGATACAAATCTCCTGTTCCACCACATCCCAAAGGTGATCTATTGGATTGAGATCTGGTGACTGTGGAGGCCATTTGAGTACAGTGAAC
>VUQI01059433.1:0-10303 GCA_015106735.1 Paratilapia polleni
AAAGGGAGTTTTTCCTTCCCACTGTTGCCAAGTGCTTGCTCATAGGGGGTCGTCTGATTGTTGGGGTTTCCTGTCTTTTCTGTCTAATATTGTAGGGTCTTTACCCTAAAATATAAAGCGCCTTGAGGCGACTGTTGTTGTGATTTGGCGCTGTACAAATAAAATTGAATTGAATTGAATTATCTGAATTGTACTAATTAATTGTATTTCAAGCATGTGATGCTCCTTTAATTTGTAATTCAACTCACCTGCAGCAAGTAACAGGTGCTGGCAATATGGAAATTCCCACTTGCAGCCAGTTAAAATGGAGAAATGTTGACCCAGTCTTGTTTTCGGTTGTCTGTGTGTACCACACTGAGCATGGAGAAGAGAAAGAAGAGCAAAGAATTGTCTGAGGATTTGAGAACCTAAATTATAGAAAAGCATGGACAATCCCAAGGCTACAAGTCCATCTCCAGAGATCTTAATGTTCTTGTGTCCACTGTGCACAACATTGTAAAGAAGTTTTACAGCCCATGGCACTGTAGCCAATCTCTCTGGACGTGGACAAAAGAGAAAGACTGGTGATATGTTACAACGAAGAATTGTTTGAATGGTGGATAAAGAACCTCAATCAACTGTCAAACAAGCTGACCTTGCACAGGGTACAACAGTGTCACCTTGCACTATCCGTCGCCATCTGAATGAAAAGGGATGCTATGGCAGGAGACCCAGGAGGACCCCACTGCTGACACAGAAACATAAAAAAGCCAGATTGGAGTTTGCTAAAACTCACCTGTGGAAGCCACAATCCTTCTGGGAGAATGTCCTCTGGACAGGTGAGACAAAAATACAGCTTTTCAGTAATGCACATTATTCGACTGTTTACAGAAAACAAAAAGAAGCCTTGTTGTAAATTCTCTGCATTGTAGACTTTGAGAATGACATGCCATGTTGATGGAGACTCCGCCCAAGGGTGGGTCAAACACCAGGCGCCAGCCCCACAACTCCACCTGCGAGTAACAACAAAGAGGTTACACACAAATTCCCAAACCTCACCCAGCCACAGCATAACAGTTTGAAAACTTTTTGAAAACCTGTCAACAATGGTTAAGATGGCTGTGTGACCCTCAGAGGGTGGCAAACCAGAAATGAAGTCAAGAGCTATGTGAGACCAGGGGCAACTGGGTGTGGGTAATGGCTGAAGTAAACCGGAAGCTGGTTGGAAGTTGGTTTTATTGCTAGCACAGACTGTACATGCTTTAACACATTCCTGAGTGTATTTTTCTAGAGCTGGCCACCAGAAGGAGCGCTTCAATAAGGGATGGTGCAACTTACCCCAGGATGGCAGGCAAATTTTGCAGTGTGATCCCAGTGGAGAACTCATGAGTTCATGGAGGACGGCACATATAGGCAGTTGGGGGGGGGGGTCTGAGCCAGGGTCTGGCTCGGTGGTTTGAGCCTGTTTCTTCTGCTCTTCTATTTCCCATGAAACACCTGTTAGGACACAAGAAGCCGTTAAAATAGTCTTAGGAGTTGTGGCATTAGTTTCTGTGGAGAACTGTCAAGAGAGTGCCTCAGGTTTAATGTTGCAAGAGCCAGGGCGATAGGAGATAGTGAAGTTAAAATGACCGAAAAAGAGAGACCACCTAGTTTGTCTTGAATTCAACTGCTTAGCATTTTGCAAATAAGAGAGATTCTTGTGGTCGGTCAACAAACAGTTGCTCCGGCCCCTCCAATCACTGCCTCCACTCCTCTAAGGCTAGCGTTACAGCAAGCAGCTCATGGTTCCCAACGTCATAATTCTTTTCTGCTGGGAAAAGAAAGCGCAAGGGTGCAGCTTACCTTCTGGGCCTCTGCGCTGGGACAGAACTGCCTCCACCCTGGAGTCAGAGGCATCCACCTCTATGACAAACTGTTTCTGGGGATCCGGCTGATTCAGAACCGTTGCAGAGCTGAAGAGTTTCTTGAGTTTAGTGAAAGCCTTATCCGCCTCTGGAGTTCTTTCAAAAAGCCTGGATACAGAAGTAGACTGAGTTAGAGGGGAAGCAACCAGACTGTAATTCTTTATGAAATGAGAATAGAAATTTGCAAAACCCAGAAATCTTTGCAACTGTTTACTTGTAGTTGGGATGGGCCATTCCAGAACTGCCTTTATCTTCTCCGGATCAGTCTTCACCTGCCCACTCTTGAGTGTATATCCCAAAAAGGTCACTATAGGTACTTGGAACACACTTCTCAGCTTTGACATAAAATCTGTTTTCCAATAACCTCTGTAGCACCATTCTGACATGTTTAAGTATTGTTCATGGTCCTTAGAAAAGATCAAAATGTCATACAGGTAAACAAAAACAAAGATGTTCAGAAAGTCTCTTAAGACATCGTTACCAAGAGCCTGGAAGACGGCAGGGGCATTTGTTAACCCAAAGGGCATAACCAAATATTCAAAATGACCCAAGGGAGTGTCTTCCATTCATCTCCTTCTCTTATGCAAACTAGGTGGTATGCATTTCTGAGATCTAGTTTAGCAAAAATGGTTGCTTCATGCAGAGGTTCAAATGCTGAAGTGATGAGTGGCAGGGGGTTCTTAATGTTTATCTGATTTAACCCTTGATAATCAATGCAAAGTCTGAATGTCTTGTTCTTCCTGCATCTACCAGAGAGGAAGATGGACGGATGATACCAGCGGCCACTGAATCCTTGATGTAAACTTCCATTGCTTCTCTCTCCGGGCGGGAGAGGTTGTAGAGCTGGCTAGATTGTCGATGGAACAATCATACGGTCTATGAGGAAAAACCTAAAAACCTGGCCCAAGTCATGATATTCAAGAGGTACCAAAGACAAGTGTCAAGAGGTGGTTCACTGGCCCCAGAGGTGGAATTAGCTGGTGGAATAGCATAGATATCTTAAAATTATTGGAGTCAGAGGAGCAGAGAAGATGAAAAACTCCAGATACTCACCGCTGTTTCCTGAGAGAATTAGATGAACAGGCTTGGTCTGGTGAGTAATCTTGGCAAGATGCTGGCCAGGGCGGTTACAGACATGGGAGTGGAGAAAGGGAACACAGGAAACCTTAGCTGCTGAGTTAACTGACAGTCAATCAATTCAAATCAATTCAATTTTAATTTATATAGCACTAAATCACGGCAACAGTTGCCTCAAGGTGCTTTATATTTTAGTGTAAAGACCCTACAATATCAATCAAGTTCTGTTCTGCACCAGAGTCAATAAATGCCTGAATAGATAAACTGTCTTGGCCAAAACAAACCGTAGCAGGCAGTTGCATGCAGGGGAGATTTGTGCAGTTCGACCCACCTACTGGTGGGCTGATCTTTTGGCTGCACAGGACAGGTGGCAACAAAATGGCCCACTTGGGCGGAAGGACATGGCAAGCTCGGGATGACCGGGACTTGTGGTTTTTCATATGCTCGTTCTCTGAGCCAATTATGAATTTTCTTTTTTTCTTTTTTTTTAAACTTTTTTTTTAAACTTTTTTTTTTTTAAATGATTATCAATTTTCATGGTAAGTGAAACCAAATCATCAAAGGTTTTTGCCTCATCTCAAGTGGCTAATTTGTCCTTTAATTTATCATTTAATGAGTGATAGAAAGCTCCCTTCAAGGCCTCGTCTACCCAGCTGGCCCCAGCAGCCAGTACTCTGAACTTGATTTATTCCTCTGTCTTATCAGCATTGATCACCTGGATGCTTCTGCTTCCTTAAGAGGGTGATCAAAAACACACTTAAAGTCTTCGGTGAAGTCATCAAACTTTACTGAATTTATGGGATGTGTGAGAAGGTATGATCCAGCCCTGAGAAGTCCGTGATCCTTGAGAAGCCCAACTAAATGAGAAATCTTTGAATAATCGTCAGGAAAAACTCGGGGGGAGTGCATTGCAATAAGAACCCACCGCAGCGGCCCGACTCACCACCAAACTCCTCAGGAGTGGGAGGCATTGCATTCTGAGCTGATGGCCCAGGGGTTACCATTGCGTTTGGCTCTGATGCGGGTGGTTGGCCTGACTGAGTGGAGACAGAGGAGACCTTAGCATTAATATTCTGCATCATAGCTGTCATCTGTTCTAAACACCCCTGAGTGGCATGTAATTGCTCAACTACTTATGAGCGAATCTCATCGTGATGTGCCAAAAGTACTTCTTATCGAGAGAGGGCTGCGTGAATTGCTGCAGAGAATGGCCAGATTGTTCTATCGTACTGAGCTTTTGCATGGACCCAGGAAGCATACTCAGATGAGAGTTAGTGAGTTTAAGGTGTTTATTTACAAACAAGTGATTGTGCAAAAATAAAGTGTCAGGGACTGGAGGGGTGGGCTCCATGAGGAAACATGGTGGTGAGGACAATCTGGCTAGGAACTGAGGCAATGTTCAGCCTTGATACACCAGACACCTGATTAATTGATTTGGAACAGGTGCAGAAAGGATGAACCAAACAGCAGACTCCGCTCAAGGGCGGGTCAAATGCCAGGCGCCAGCCCCACAACTCCACCTGCGAGTAACAACAAAGAGGTTACACACAAATTCCAAAACCTGACCCAGCTGCACCATAACAGGAGCAGGCCTCACAAGGCCATGAAACTGCTTCTCAGCCAATTGTCCAGTTACTTTTGAGCCTCTCAAAATGTGGGACTATGTATAAAAATGGCTGCAATTCCTTAACAGCTAATGCAATACTTTTGTTAAACCCCTTGAATCAAAGTGGAAAGTCTGCACTTCAATCACATCTTGATTGTTTGATCTAAAATGCAATTGTGGTGGTG
The DNA here is from genome assembly GCA_015106735.1 of Paratilapia polleni. Classification (NCBI taxonomy): domain Eukaryota; kingdom Metazoa; phylum Chordata; class Actinopteri; order Cichliformes; family Cichlidae; genus Paratilapia; species Paratilapia polleni. The sequence continues at coordinate 4,755 of VUQI01059433.1, forward strand.
TATAGAGGCAAAATTCAAAGAAATGTGGCATTGTCCAAAAGCTCAAACTGTAACTCAGGGTGAGTTATGGATAAATTAGGATGGGGTTTTGTTCCCAGTAATAATTCAGTATTACATCTGACTAACACTGTTATGCATCTACACCAAAGACAGCTATGGATAGAAGCCAACTGGTTGAAAAATTAAGCCAATGCACAAGTGTTAAAATCTGCCTTTTCCTTAAGTGGCCACTTGAGCCTGGCTTCCAAAGCAACTCACTCTCATGTCTCCCATGTTAAAATGCCCATGTTTACAACAGAAAACATTGAGTTAGCATTTGCTATTACAGCTTTTAATAATGAGGTAATTGTGGTGTAATAAGGTGGAAACAAGAAGGTAAAATATGAAATAGCAAGTTATTACTACTTAATTACAATGTAATATCAAGTATGTAAGTAATACCTTCTATTAACAGTGGTTTTATATATAATATGTAGCTGGGTAATAAGGGGGCAGAAACTAGTGTTTTGCATTGCAGTTTTGCAGCCCTGATTCCTGATTATTGCACAGAAACTACCACACACATTTCCAGGTAATAAGCCCCAGCATTAAACATAATATTCACATTGCTACCTTAAAACAAAGAAGAATGCTGGGAACGTAAGGCAGGATTAATTCCAGCATTATAATGTAGTATGGTAATAGTATCCTAATATGTTGAAGCATCAATTATTATGAGGTTACTGCCACTTCAAAGTCAGTATATAAAAACTTCAGATACACAGATTTGACCATTTTATTGCTAGCAGGTTATCATATTGTTACTAATATATTACTATACTATTACAATTGGTTTTGCCTCATAGACATACATTTGTTTGCCCTAGTTTATGGCCCACTGCAGCATGTCATGGCCTGTTACCACCATCTGCTGATCAGTGGAATAGTGTTAAATTGTGTGATATACTGCTATCACTGGCATATGAGATAAGCAAAAGAGGAACTTGATCACTGAAAAACAAATCCACAGCTACTGGTGTTAAAAAAACTGCATTAATCCCTTAATGCCCATGTGGCGTGATCTGTGTATCAGGCACTTTGTGCACAAGCATTTTTACATTCTGTTTGTGAGAGAAAAGAATTTCACAAATATTTTTAGACATTTGTACACAAAGTAGCTTTCTGAAAGCAAAAATGATCAGATTTGTGAAGTGAACTTAAAAAAACTGTGCATAAATGATCACTGTTTATTTGGTTTTGGATATATGTATTTGTATAATGTGTGTTTGAATTGTTTTGGATTTGTGTGTGGATTGGAGCGCACATTTGTGAGTACCCAAAAGTTACACACAAATCATTGTACACATTGACAACTTTCTTTAATTGGCTATCCCTCACAAACAGAAAGTTGAAACAAGTTGGCTGGGGGTTCTGTACTAATATCCAGAGCTATGTGCCTGACATGATCATATTAGGGATATCCATGACATTTTGCTACAAGAGTAGCAAAAAACTGACTGAACCTGAGCATTTTGGTGATTACTCGTACATTTGCTGATCTCATTATTCAAAACTCTGTTCAAGTTTAATATGAGCATGATTGGAACAGTATGATGTATATAATAGGAAACAAGGAAATACATGCATTAGGTCCATAAGTGTTTGAACAATAACACATGCAGCAGTTGTCTTTGCAAATATAGTTTACAGTCTAGTAAGTCTACAGTCATCCGCCCATGTATACTGTATTTAGTAGACATTTTTCACTACAGGCATGTAAATAGGAAGCTACAGCATATTAAAACTAAATGGGGAAGAAGCAAATTAATTATTACATGATAAAATGACAACCTGATATCACAAAATAGCAACTTTAAAATCAAAAAAAGTAAAATTTGAAATGGAGACTCTCAAATCTTCATTGTAAATGCTATTGTAAATACTTGAAAAAAAAGAGAGAGAGACAATCTACACTATAGCACTACAGGTTTTAAGAAAAATGTGAAATGTGTTATTTATCATCATTTTAGTTACATAAACATTGGTACAATAGCATCAGCAAACATTTTTTTGCTTATTTTCACTTTATTTCTATACAATTTAGTTTTACTCCACATTTTTTTCCTGGTCCTCCATGCTCTACCAGTGGAGCCCATGCCAGTGTGAGAACAGCTGGTTTAACCAAAACCACCAAAATGCTTTTGTTGCCTAAACCAATCCTAACCTAAAACCAGACGGTTTGTTATAGACCCTTCTGAGAAATCTTGCTTGGAAACACTTGGGACTCGGAACACACTTAGTTTATCACTATGACCAGTCAGATCATCTACCAGCAGAACCAGTTAGTAAATCAAACTCTTGTCAAAGCTGCTAGGTTAAGAGTGAAGGCATCTACAGCACACAAGAACTTTCAATGCCATTCTTTGCTCTTCTTTCAAAGAAGAAATACTCTTCAGTTTTGATATAGATGATGTTATAGTAGCATCTACACTAACTGCTTTAGGAGCTGCTATTGTTGTTTTTCAACTGTCGTCTGAAATATGCCATGACTAAAGTCACTGATAGGACTAAAGAAATTTGGTACTGCCACAAACACATAGTTTAAAGTTTGGCAAGATGGATTCTCTTGTGACTGACACTCTTCTGAAACAATTCTTATTTTACTTTTAGTGCCTAAATATTACTATACAACACTGTATATGCAATGATGCCAGCAAGAATGCTGTAGCATTTTGCACAGCCTGAAGCCGAACCACAGCCTGATGGTTAAGGGGAGTAAATAAGGCTTTGCAGTAAGATGAGAGGACATAAAACAAGTATGACTCTCTCTGTGTCTCTGTGTAAGAAACAATTCTTATTTTACTTTTAGTGCCTAAATATTACTATACAACACTGTATATGCAATGATGCCAGCAAGAATGCTGTAGCATTTTGCACAGCCTGAAGCCGAACCACAGCCTGATGGTTAAGGGGAGTAAATAAGGCTTTGCAGTAAGATGAGAGGACATAAAACAAGTATGACTCTCTCTGTGTCAAAGAGAATTGAGATTAATCTCATTTCTGCAGCATGTTCAATTTGAGAAAACATGACTCAATTAAAACTTCTTCTGCCAATTTATTGTCCACTGGCAGCCGACCAGTATGACCAACAGTTTGCGGCTGTATGAACACAATCATCTGCTATTGTAACTGAGCAGCCTCACAGGGATAAAGGGCCACTCACCAGTAGTTGTTGAGGGACCAGCATTATGCACTCACTCTGAAAGCAATATTTGCGATGAAAGTTAATCCCTTGTTTCCATCAATTTAACATAAAACATTATAATTCACATTTGCAGACACATTTGCCAACTTTCCATTAAAAAGAACATTCAATTTAAATCATCTTCTTGATTGTTTTGTAAAGAAGGTGTCATATTTTCATTTGATGGATCTACCAATTTAAAGTGAATCTTTTCTGTTTAATAGACTGCATCTCCTTTAATATTAGTTTACAAAAAAATCTTAGCTTGCTCAAACTAACTGAAGTGAAACCTGTTGGTTGATATGGAGCAAGTGTTATTGAAAAGGCTGGCAGGGTGAATTTTACCCTGTCAAAGCCTGCACAAAAAATTCTGCCTTGGGCCCAGCCAACAATGTAGCTAGCCAATTCATCATGTCTGGGCAGGAGACAGTGCAGGACAGGTTATTGTACCTGGAGTGGGGTTATTGAAGAGAGCAGCCTCACACCTGATGAGGACACTAATAATGGAACTGTTAAAAGAGTGCTGCTTCATTTGCTAATGCATTTTCTAAAGCAGAGTCAGTTAACAGTTTGCAGCTAAATGAACATTGTTGCACCAACAGCATGCACCCCGATTCATGCATCTGTATGATAGTTTAATCTGTATGATAATTTAATATGTATGATAGTTTAGATAGTCTGTATGATAGATTAATAATTATGTTTATAACTCTAAAAGCAGATTTTTTTTAATTTCTGAAATTTTTCTAATAGCTATAGAGCCAAAGGCTATAACAGATATACATTTTCAGTTATATAAAATCAACTTAATATCTTTTGTTAGGCCTGCTCCCACGCTGCAGACCCCAAGATGAAAAAAATGTGTCCTGTAATTTATTTTTTAACTTATTCATAAAATTCAATACAGTGTAAAATCCATTATATTAGAGCTTTGAACTCAGCTTGATCCAAGGAAATTCAACTGTTTCTCATTTTTTAGAATCTGACCTATACTTCAAAACTTCAATTCAGTGGTGGTGCTAGAGTACTCTAGGCAAAGAAAACAACCTAAGTGAAAAGAACCAGGGGACTGTTCCCCGTCAGTGTACAAAATTAATCTTTTTACCATACAAATGTGGGACGGGCATGGACTAATGGCAAAAGAAGAGAGGAAAGGATTAAAAAAAGGTAGATAAGAAATAGGCATCCTCTACAGCTTTTCTGCATGCTCCCAAATATCACTTTCTTTGAAAGAAAGATGAAGGTTGTGTGCATAAAATTTTGGCCCGCAACTAACTTGTATTGCCATTTCAGCAAACATCCTATGAAACATCCAATCACTGAATTTAATTGTAAACAGTGTAACAGCAGATCAGAGCTAGAGATTAAGACTATACAAACGTTTTTTACAATGTGCTGAATTTTAAAGAAAGCAGCAGACTTTTTTATACAAATGGGAAATAACATAGTATGTCACTACAAGTTCAGCTTCTTCTTTTAACATTATTTAGGGAGCACTACATTATTTACAGGCATCATTACAAGCATGTGTTAGTATGCACAGTACTCCACCTTCCTCCCATAGTACAAAGACGTGCATGCTAGGTTAATTGTAAATTTCACTGAATTAAACATTTTGTTGACATCATTTAGCAAAACCGCTAAGATTTAGTTGATTTTGCAGCCAATTCCAAGTGCAGGTAGCAGAATATTTAAATGTCCCTTTTGTTCAATTCACTATAACCTTTAGGGAAAACTGGCAAAATGTGGATTTAAATGTTGATATAGCATTTAGATGGATTTTTCCAATAATGTATCTCACAAACCAGCAAGTTAACTTAAAAACAATACTTAGCTCCACACCTCTTTCTTTTTTTTTTTTTAACCTGTCCTGTCTGGCAGCTTTGGCAAGCAGACTGATGAACTGAATGCCTTGTTGTGCCAAACACATTTACTTTGCCAGGAGGAGCTTTATAAACTCTCTATAGGTTCCTCTTAGTCCATTTCTTTTTGTTTTATTGTTTATTGTTCAAATTATATAATAATGCCAGAACTGACAGGCGGAGAGAAGAAAAGAGAAGGGGAAGCAATAAAAAAAAAAACAAGAGGATGAGCACATCGGGTCACCAACCGCAGCATCTGTAACAAAACACAGTCAAAAAGTAAACAGCAGCTGAAAGAGAGAAAAAAACCCCCCAAAAACAAACAAACAAAAAACAAACATGATATACAAACACAGTGTGTGTGTGTGTGTGTGTGTATGTGAGTGTGTGTGTTTGTCACACAATGCACTTAATAATGAGGGTGATAAGCTGCACCCACACCCCCCAGGAGCCAGAGGCAGACA
>VUQI01059435.1:0-18030 GCA_015106735.1 Paratilapia polleni
AAAAGTATGAATTAAAAAAAAAAAAAAAAAAAAAAAAAAAGGGTAATGAAATGGTTTTACCTCACTGTTTCAGAAGTGATCAACTACTGAGGTCTCAACAGTGAGGTGGTGGGATTTCTCCCATATTGCCATTATTAGGGTGTAACTACTAGCCAGCTCTGGATTTAAACATATGTTATATTTATCTTACTGATACTTCTTATTTTTGTATTAGTACATATTGGTTCCTTTTCATTGCTAAAGATAGTTTCAAATATTACAAAATAACATTTGGAACAGAAATGTAATTGAACAGTGACTGAATTAAGTTTCCAGAGCATTTACAGCAGCAAATCTGTGACATGAACTCAGTAACATCTCACTGTGAACATATGCAAAATGTCAATAAACTAAATAATATTCCTGAAATGAAATCGGGGAGTGAAGAAAGAATGAAGAGCACATAAATGAGACACTATCAGTCATCTCGTCTTCCTCTCCTATGCTGCTGATGTGGATTCATTACTCGCAGATTTTGCTGCTAGAGAATAAGTGGACCTGCAGTCCCAGCCAAATTACCAAATTTGCAGAGGTATAGGTAAAGCTTCTGTTTTAACTTCTTTATCAAAATCCACATTTTGACTGTTTAAAACATACATATAACTTATTAAACAGATGGTCTGATAAAAGACTTTTATTGGGTTTTCACTTGCAAAGGTTTTGATTCAATTTACACTAGCTTTTGTAAATGATCTTTTACTGCAGGTGGGACCGCTTTCTCCACCACGTCTTTGCTGAGAAGAGGCTTCACATCGACCATAAATGGCACCAAAACATGGTAGAAACTATTCAGTATAGTTTCTTCCCATTCCCATGGCTCAGGTATTAAAAAAAATGTTTAGTTACTGCACCTAATTCCTGTATTGGGAAGGGAAATTCTAGATGATGCATGAATGTTGCTGAGCAACTTGTTTAATAAGCAGTGTTACTAAAATAATAAAGTTTAAGTACAGTAGTCAAAGATTTTAATTAATACTGATGCACAGTTTTTGTGCTGATGTTAATGCCAGAGGTAGTTTGGAACTGCAGTTTTTCAGTCAGCAGAGTGCTGGCGGGCTTTTACACACTATACGCCTCAGCAGCAGGGGAAAGTATAGGTGTACCTATACTTTTGTGTATATTGTATGCCACACAATGTTAAAATAATCTGATTGTTGTAAGTGAGCATTTTGAGTGTTTTTCGTTCTTGTTTCTGTGTGCTTTATAGATACTAGATTCTGTTACTTCTGTAATTTTGAACGTGCTAATAAAAAACTCTATTTCATGCTTTAGTCCGTAAAGCTACAGTTTCACCTTTGTTTTGTCAGCTTATTTCAGAGCTTAATATTGTAGGGATTTTATTGATTGATTTCTTATGATGGGCTAAGTCTACAAAATATTTTTGTCTGTTACTATTTTTGGTGTGTCAAATTAGAGTATTGTAAAGTCAGAAAATATTGCCTGTGACTAAGAGACATGACAGACTACACATTGATCTCCACTCAATCACATATACTGGCTTTCATAACATCCAATTTTCTTGAGATCAATGTAAACAGACAATGGCAAACAAAGTAGTGTGCATCACACTGGCTGTCTTGTCTAGTTTCACCAAGCTACACTGACATCATCATTCCTCTTTTGGTTTGCCATGTTTACAACTGTACACCGCTAAGCAGAAGAAAAACTTTCATGCTACTGCCATTTTAGGCGATTCTCCAAAACAACTGTGTTTTAAATGAGCAAAGACACATAAGAGACACATCAGTCCAACACAGTTCTCACCTGAGTAAGATGTAATCTTGTGCCTTAATGCATCTGCATGCATTCAGACTTGTGCCGTATTAAACGTGACACGTAAAGGATACTGGATCAGACTTAGTAAGATTGCCACTACTATTTTGATGGAAACTGAGCCGGATGCTTTTTCAGACATGAAGCTGACAGTTCAGCTCGTTAATGAGTTCATGTGTAACGAGTTTTGGAAATTTATTCCAGTTTTAGGTCCCACTTAAATACAGTCTTGTTTAGTTTACTTAATCCTCACACAATGCTTCAAAATCATGTGGTAAACTGCACCAGGTGTTCAGTTAAGTTTTGCAAAAATACTGGTGTGGTCCAATGAACTCTAAGGTTATGCTACCCACTGCAATACATGCTCAAGGTATAAGCTATCACAATTTTTTGTTCAAGTTTAAATCGTGACCAGTACTGAGTTAAAGACACAGCAAATCTCAAGCTGCATGTTTCTCCTGCCTCCAGGTCAGTGGTGAGGTCAAAACAATTGAGGAAACTGTGTCCTTTTCAAATTAAATACAGTGCTCTGCCAGTGCAGTTTCCAACATAGCAAAGCTTTTTTGTCCACCACTAGTCTTCTGCTGCAACACAGCGAGTCTGTTGACAATAACACAACTCTTAAGCTTGTGAGCTTACAGGTTTTTTTGTTGTTGTTGTTTATTCAAACAATATGCTATACATCCTCTACTCTATAAAAAACACACTGCTTATAATTAAAAGGATATGACCTGTTGTTTGGCCTTTTGTGTTGTAACCAAAGTTCCAAGGCCACTATCGACAGGGGTCTACAGGAAATGTTTTTCTCTGCTGCCAAAACATCAAAACAAAATATGACTAATATATAAAGTAAAGGGCTGCTCTTTTTCTTCATCTTGAAAAGCACATTCCATTTATACTGTGGCTTGTAAACTTTAAGGCTGAGTCACAAATATAGATGTGAACACCGCTTTAAAGTCAGCAAATGAAGTGTTTATTTTCATATTCATGAAATGGACTCACCTTAAAAAGACCGATTGTAATTCACTCTTTCAAATAGCTAAATTTGCTCAGTTAGTCTGAGTTATGCAGAAGAATTCATGAGGTATGATTACATATCAGCAAATCTTTATCTTTCTTTGGTTGCTCAAATGTTAATTTTCTTTTTTTAAAAATTGTTTGAAAATTGAACTTATCTTTCCAATGTATGTATTAGACATTATTTTCAATTACATAAGAAAATAAGTTTTCAATCTTTATTTATTTTGAAATATTTACAGTGTTTAACAAATTTATTAGACCACCTGTCATAAAAAGGAGAAAGACCATCCAGCATCACGAAGTGCTTTAATGTGGACTCTTTTCTTTTCAGTGAGTTCTCAGTGTTTTACCATTTTGAACAGGACTGAGGAATTTCTAACTGAATTCACATTTTTATACCCAAATTTGAGCCGGCACACTGGACTTCTCTGACAAGTCAGAAAGTAATCAACCATAATATTCAACCACTAATTTTTCTGTTCAGGAATGCAAGTAAATAGCTGTAATTTGGCATCTTAATCAAAAAATAATTATGTGCTTTACTATTTTTTTTTTCAGCTTTTTTGTAAAACAGTAAATTTGAAAATTCATGGAAAACAACAATAATTATATTTTAGCATTAAAAATATCATTCTGATTAAAGCATGCGCATACTGATGGATTAACCAGTACCGAGACATAAAAAAATGATTTTGGTAATTACCAATACTGATAATTTAATAGGTAAATGTACGTGGTCTAATAAATTTGTTAAGTAGTGTATGTCTGAGACAAGCTGTTTTAGCTCTTCTCCTTTTAAGCCACCTTTCAGACAGAGCTGTGTACCTGTGATGTACATATAAGAATATCCCCTCTCTTTGGCATCATACAGCAACAAGAGCAGCAAAAACTGAAACCAAACATTCAGAGCAGTCTGAACCCTGAGCATTTGGCCTACAGGGATTATTTGTACACATACTGTCCTCATTATTTGAAAATTTCACAATGTTTAATTTGAGCATCCACCATTGTAATTGTATATATACATTATATGGACAAAAGTACTGGGCCACCTACACATTACACTTACAGGAGCTTTTATGACATCCTATTCTAAAACCATAGGCATTAATAGGGAGTTGCCCCCCCCCCCTGCAGCTATAACAGCTTCCACTCTTCTGGGAAGGCTTTCTGCAGGATTTTGGAGTGTCTGTGGGAATTTTTGCCCATTTATCCAGAAGAGCATTTTTGAGGTCAGACACTGATGTTGGCTGGCTCGAAATCTCTGTTCTAGTTAATCCCAAAGTTGTTCGATGGGACTGAGGTCAGGGCTCTGTGTGGGCCAGTCAAGTTCTTACACACCAAACTCATCTAACCATGCCTTTATGGACCTTGCTTTGTGCACTGACGCACAGTCATGCTGGAACAGAAAAGGGCGTTCCCCAAACTGTTCCCACAAAGTTGGAAGCATAGAATTGTCCAGAATGTGTTGGTAAGCTGAAACATTAATATTTCCCTTCACTGGAGCTAAGGGAAACAAGAAAAACAACCCCATAGCATTATCCCTCCTTCAACAAACTTTACAACTGGCACACTGCAGTCAGGCAGGTAATGTTCTCCTGGCAGACTTGCCCATCAGACTGCCAGATAGAAAAGCGTGATTTGTCACTCCATGAATATGTTTCCACTGCTCCAGAGTCCAGTAGCTGCGTGCTTTACACCACTCCATCCGAAGCTTGACGTTGTGCTTGGTGATGTAAGGCTTGCATGCAGCTGCTCAGCCCATGAAGCTCCTGGCGCACAGTTTTTGTTTTGATGTTAATATCAGAGGAGGTTTGGAAATCTGCAGTTATTGAATCAGCAGAGTGTTTGCAACTTTTATGCACTATGCACCTCAGCACTCAGCGACATCGCTACAACAGTGGCATCCTATTACAGTACTGCTTTAGAGCAACCCATTCTTTCACAAATGTTTGTGAAGGCAGACTGCATGGCTAGGTGCTTAATTTTATACACCTGTGGCAATGGAGTGAGACACTTGAATTCAAAGAGTAAGAGGTGTGGCCCAATATTTTTGTCCATATAGTGTATATACTGTATGACAGAAAATAAGGAAAAGCATAATAGGTCCACTTTAAGTTTGAGATGATTAAGCATAATACATTTTTAGATCAGAGTGGTAGCTATTGATCAAATAACAAAAAAATGTAAGCCAAAGTCCTCATCAGATATGTATTAACACAGCAATAGATGCTACTACTGTATGTTTTCACTGTTCAGTGAGCGGGGTTCGTGTGACTTATGAGTTCTCACAGATGCACAGATGCACACACACACAGAGTCAGTTGTGCATTTCCATTCTCTGGGAAAACGACCGTTGTGTTTGCTGCTTTTTTGTAGCCCCATTTATTTTTACTGCTTAATTACCATACTTATGTCTAGTAATTTGTATTTTTGCTGCTCATCTGTTTTCTACACAATAATTAGGGCTGGGCGTTGATTTCAATATGTCGTGTGGGAGAGGTTCAGAGCTGCAGGAGGGCTTTTAACTGAGTGACTAGTGTATGGATTAAAAACACACACAAACACACACACAGACAAATCATTATTGATGTGTGTGGTATGCATTTGCAAATTCGTGTGTGTGTGTGTGTGTGTGTGTGTGTGCACAGTTCACAGATGGCCACAGATTCTCACACACACACACATCACAGCAGAATGTCAAAATCTGACCACACAAAACAAAGATTTTGTTTATTAAAATGTTAATTTATTAGAGAAGAGCCTGTGTTTGTTAAAGAGTGTCACAGTGTGTGTGTGTGTGTGTGTGTGTGTGTGTGTGTGTGTGTGTGTGTATGTGTTTAGGAGAGTTGTGGGTTGTAGGTTTTTGGGATGCGTCACTTGTGTTGCAACATTCCTCCCCATGGGACAGTGATTTTGGTGTGTGTGTTTGTGTGCGCGACTGAGAGAGTAAGCTGGCGACAGTCGCCTGTCTGTCCTGGCTGACGCTCACCACATGGAGCTATTTACACCACGCACACTCCGCCCCACTGGACACACACACACACACACACACACATTTCTGTCTTTGTCTCTCTATCTTTTATGTCTGTGTGTGTGTTCTCATGTTCTTATCCTTTTTACACTCGACAACTCTCTCTCTCTCTCTCTCTCTCTCTCTCTCTCTCTCTCTCTCTCTCTCTCTCTTTCTCTCTCTTCGTGTTGCTCTGTATTTCTTTTCTCTCTCTTTGTGTCTGTGTGTTTATGTGTGCCTTCAGGCTTGTGTGTCTCTGTCCATTGTTTTCAGAAGGTGAAGCTGTGTTTGACTGGAAGCAGGTGGCAGGCAGGGATGAGTGTGTGTGTGTGTGTGTGTGTGTGTGTGTGTGTGTGTGTGTGTGTGTACACATAATCACTGTTATCAGTGCTATCTGCCAGAGGACAGGTGAGAGCGGACACACACACACACACACACACACACACACACACACACACACACAGAACATCTGCCTGTTGTTGCAGTCAGGTTGCTCTCCACTTCTTCATCATCCTCTTATTCTTTATTCTTCTCATGCAGTTAGTTTTTTCCTAAAACATCTGTAAGATAGATTTTTGTCTGTTTAATTTTTGTTACTATATTAAAATCAGCCATTGAGATTGAATATTATCTTTATTAGGGCACAGTACTGTGCAAAAGTCTTGAGCTCCTCATTTCTTTATACTTTGCTTCCAAGGAGCCAGACTTTCTTGTAAGTTTTTAAAGTGGTATTGAGCAATAGTTCTCCAGGCTTTCTAAAGGTCTTTCAGAGTTTTTTGTTTGGACATTGGTCCTTGTATCTGACCATTTTCAGAGGAATGTTGTTTTGTTTGTTAAGCTGCTTAACGCTGACCTATGAATCATTCAAGCATAAAAGAGGCACATAACTCAAGGGATGAACCAGTCTTGTGTCTACACATAACAGACATCCTTAAGAAATAGGAAAAAATCCAAGAAAGACTTGACACAGGACCTGAGAGATGCATCTGACCCTTCAGTTGATCCATCTACTGTTTGCTTCATCAGAAATGGTCTCAGTGGAAGGATGGCTGTCAAAAAGCCATTCTTAAAGAAGGAAAACAGGGAGAACAGGCTGAGGTATGCCAAATTACACAAGAACTGGACTGAAAATCACTGGCAACAGGTCTTATGGAGTGATGAATCCAAATTTGAAATTTTTGGTTCAAATCGTCAGTATGTACAGAGGAGGTCAGGAGAGAGGTACGACAGTGAGTGTCTGCAGCCATCTGTAAAACACAGTCGAGGCTCTGCGGTGGTTTGGGGCTGCATGTCAGCCAGTGGTGTTGTGAATTTTGTCAAAATTGATGGAACTATGAATGCAGAAAAGTCCAATTTTCATCCACCATGCAATACCATCTGATTGGCAGCTTCTTAATTTTTCAGCATTACAATGATCCCAAACACACTGCCAATGCAGTAAAAGCATACCTGGATAGAAAAAACATACAATGGGACACTATCAGTCATGGATTGTCCTCAATATTATTGAAGCAGTGTGGGATCATCTTGTCAGAGACTGGAACAAAAGGCAGCCAACATCCGAAGAAGAGCATTGAATGTCCTTCAAGAAGCCTGGAGAACTATTCCTGAAGACTACTTAAAGAAACTACAAGAAAGCTTGAATAAGAGGGCTCAGGTTGTGTTGAAGAATAAAGGTGGTCTTAACAAATATTGACTTTCAAGCTTGTTTGAATTGTACAAACTCTGTTTTTGCCTTTTATACTATATTTCTATGTAGGCGAGTTTCAAGACTTTTGCACAGTAAATGAAGGGTTTTAATGTGTGTAAAATAGCCTTAGTATTATTTGACTACTTTATTTTGTATATTGTGTGCTACAATATAAGAGCAGGTACACTCTTAAACAGTACATTCTTAAATGTCTTTCCTGTTTTCATTTTACTTGCTTCAGCCTCATTATTCAAAATATGGGTATAGTTTCATACAAGAAAAAGTTTAATTATGATCTTACTTTCAAAGCTAATTTGTTTCAGTTAGCCTGAATGCTCAAGAAGTTTCACCACCGCCTGTAGTCATCCCAACAAATAGGAAGATACACAGATGTAGCCTCACTGTCATCTGGCAGCGAGCACAGGGAAGCAGAGTCAAGTAACAGTGAAGTGGGTGGCCTGAGTTGTATTTAATTGCCTGATTTATGTGTCAGGGCAGAGCAGATAAGTTTGTGCAAATTGGGGTTGGGAAACACAACAATGTTGAGGAATTTGTTGCAGGCGTTGACACTAAAAATATTGAAGAAACAGATGGCTCTTTGCAGCTGGACTTTTAAATATGCTGCAGTACAGAAAGGCACTGATGCCTCAATCAATACTACAGTTTATCTCAGTTTATGTTGTTTTTTATTTATTGATTTTAGTGTCATGATAATTTTGACAATCAGTCAAAGATGAATGAATCAAATCTGCTGAGAGTGACCGTTAGATGTGGTTAAAAGGTCAGATAAAAGCTAGCAAGTGGATTTAAGTGGACTTTGTATTAATAAGAGAAATAATAACAGCATTTATCAATCACAGTCGTAAATGAAACAGCAAACAAATCTTTCTCCATGTGCAGTGAAATCACTGTGTGGAATATCTGTTCTTTGGTTTGTAAAACTTAGAGCTGAAAAAAAATCTACTTATACATTTGGTAAGATGAAGTGGAACCTGCTTGCAGCATGGGAGAGAGTTGTGTCTGTGTCATTTATTTCTTTATATGATGACAGATGATAGCTTACAGCAAAATATCAGATTTTAGTGTAAAGATGGTCCACGATCTAAATATTTAACCACATTTCTTTCTTTGTTTACAGCTGCCTTTGCTTTCCAGTCGTGCGGTGCAGTTGGGATCTCTCTACGTTCGAGGGCTGAGCCACCTGCTGGGTGCTAACTGTGCCAGTGGCTGCCCGCTGCCCAGCACTGCTCTGATGCCCTGGCACAGCTTCGATGGACGGCTGTTCCACTCAAAGTATCTGCTGGCACACAGTGGCACAGAGAAAACTGAGCTGCTGGAACATGATGTGAGAGGAGACGGGACAAGAAAAAGGGGAATTTATGAATGTGTCAAGATTTTTAAGAGAGAGAAAAAAAAGTGACTTTCGTTTTTGGTTCTGTTTAATTCGGATGCATGTCTTTGGTAATCACGAATAACTTGAATATGTGTGTAATCTTAAGTTTGTCTCTCTCTCCCAGTCGTCCAGCCTGTCTCTGTTTCTCCAGTTAAAGGAGAAACTTACAGAAACCTGCAGCAAGAGAGGCAGAGTCCTGCAGTCCAGACCCAATGCACCACAGCCACGTCCTAAAACCTCAGCAAGAGCCGGATACAGAGAGAGACACTCAGGTGAGACATTCAACTAACTGATACACACCACCTTCCTACCACTTCAGTTACCTGCTTTAAGCAGATCATCTCAGTACAAGTGAACACTGTCTTATGACTTACAGTTTCCATTATCGGCTTGTGTCAGAGCCATCAGCGCTGCTGTTTCTCTTCTTTCGGACAACACAAAGTTGTCCCTGTAAATATGTTGCTCTATTTGTCTGAAGCAAAAGTGACACAGATCACTAAAAGCTAGGGTGACAGAACTCCAGGGTGTATTTTATGAATTTCAATTTTCAATAGCATGTGCATTGTGCCTGTTCAGATGATGATGGTTTATGTTGCTTTTTGTCTTTTTTTGTCCTGGTCTATAGTGACGTAGTAGTATTTCCTAACATGACCTTTATTTGTCAGTGTTACAAACGTTTAGTCTGCTTTGAAACCAGTGACAGAAGAGCTGAAGTTGAACAGAAATGCTCCCTTAGTCTCATTCTGTGCTGCTGTATCAGTATAATACAAACTGTGTACAGTAGTGCATTATTTGCTTGTTGTGCTCACAGTCTGCACAAAATGTTACTAAGGACCCCGATTAGCCCAGGGGCTACACTGTGAGAGCCTTGGGACTAGAGAGTCACAATGCATTCATGATAAAATAATGACAAATGTGTCTTTAAATCAGCCAGTTAAATCTTAAATGCAAGATCATGGACATATAATTCAGGGACATTCTTTCCTCTTTGACTGATCATTTACTTTAAAAATGTCTTAAAGAAGGGCCTATTATGCTTTTCCTTTTTTTTTTTTTTTTTTATTTTATTAATTTTTTTTTTTTTTTTTTTTTTTTAATTTAATTAAATTTTTATTTTTTTTTACATCATACATGTACGGTTACCATCAGTACAAGTAATCCCTGTGGGCTGAAAGCTCATGATGTAAAAAAGGGCAGATATCCCTAATATGATCACCTCAGGCACATGGCTCTGGATGTGAGCACAGAAGATTCACCACCTGCTCTTAAACCTTCTGTTAATGAGGGACAGACAGTCAGAAGAGAGTTGTCTTAAAGGTAGAGGAGCTAAAACAATTTGTTTCAGACAGAACTGAGCAGCTGCACTAAGACCCAGTATAAGATAATTTGAGTGTTTAAATTGCTACTCCATACAGCCAAAGAATAAAATACGGAGATATAAATTATTATAATAGGTTCTTGTTTTTTTCCCCTTACCATTCACTTTGTGTATGTTTTTTTCCTGCAGTATAATTTTGCTCCCATTTGAGCCACGACCCTTTGGAAAAAGATGTTTGATCTACAGACCATCCTAAATGAGAATCAGAGAGAGAAACCCATTTTGACTGAATATTACAGTGTTTCTGGTGTGCTTTGGTAACCTTGTGGTTCAGATGCATACCATATAACCATAATGTCCTCTGTGCTATGCTGGGGACCTTTGTTGCACATCAGACCACTTTTCCTTTCATGTGTTTCCCGTATCTACTCTGCAAACAAAAAAAGAAGCCCCAAAAAGAGATGCCATGATGTCTCTATTATTTTTTACGCTTCAATTGTTTTTGTATTTTGAGCTAATCACTGTCCAAAGTACAGAGAGCTGAAGAGGCCCCCAGTGATCTGATGGGAAGAATCTCTCTGCAGCGCACATGAAAAACTAATAAAAAAACCTCCTGGAGCCGAACGGAGAAGCATCATCTTAATCTGACAGTTGATCTGCGGTTGTAGTTCTTTGGGCCCCTCATGGAACCACATTACCCAGAGGGCCATGCTGTAACGAGCTCCATGTGTGCTGCGGCCTCATCGCATACCACTGTTCTTGTTCGCGCACACACACACACACACACACACACACACACACACACACACAATCACATGCACACTTGGATCTGAGACTTGCTTTGTCAGTGCACTAGTAATAGTGGGTTTCTGTTTATAGGCTGGGAGAGCTCTATTTTAAGACTCACAACAACTGATTACAGACTCCTCTTGTCTGTCTCTCCCCTCTTTCTGCTCCCCTTCCCCTCAGTTGTTCCCCTCTATTTCACTCTTTGTATTTATGTTTTTCTTGCTGTTTCTCTTCTAAGCTTCTATCAGTAGGGTAGTTTTCTTTTAGCTGCTCCACACTCTTAAAAAAAACTTTCCAGTTTGTCTTATAGAAATCAAAGTTAACCTTTTTACACAACTCCCAATTTGTCATGAATAAGTATTAGTGATTCTTCTCTTTATGTGGTGGTCTTGACTGCAGCGTGCAGGCTTTAGGCCAACTTCAGCTCTCGTATGGAGTTTGCAGACCCCGTCACAAAAGACGGCTCAGCAGCAGCAGCTTATGAAATGTGAACCCGCTGTTTCTCTTCAACCCTGTGACTTATAAACCTTTTGCGACCGTTTCGCTGCGTGCCATGTTGGCACAGATTCTCCAGTTTGCGCCGAACTGTCTGCTTTTTGCCCAAGTCAACCCTTGTGGGTCTCATGAGGATGTTTCTGGTTTCATAGATGGAAGGCTATACACTCTTTATACCTCAGTGTTTCATTTCTGCCAGACACAGACACGATCATTACTACAGAGCTGTGGGGAAATGAGTGTGTGTGTGTGAGACGTAGAGAGAGTATGTATGTGCGTGAGAGTAGTGGTGGCGCTATGTGGTATCGTTGAGGACCCGGGTTTTGGTTTTTGTTTGAATCAGGCTTGATGTTTAGTCTCCTCAGCAAATATCTCCTCTGCCCGCCTGCCCTCGCAATTACACTCCAACAGTGAATCCAGTATAGCTCCTCTCCCACATCTCTCCAGTTTATTTCTGTGCAAAAAGACAAGAAGTAATTGTAAACAACCTCATTTTCAGGCTGGCTCACATTCATTGTGGAGCAGATGTACCTTCTACTCTTGTCAGTCCTTTGATAATTCTAATTCCTTTATTTCCTACTTTTTTTCCGCAAGGCATAATAGACCTTTAAAAGGATTTGGTGCTTGTGGCTTCCCTGACGTATTGTTCACTTACTCATAGCGTGCTTACGTGTGCTTTTTTCCCCCTGCACTTTCACACTCAGGCACTGGATGGATTTGAAGGTGGTGGCCTGATTTAGCCAAACACACTGCTCCCTTTTGGTAAAACCTAAAGTTGGACTTGATGTGTTATTTTGAGCACTTTGTAATTGGCTTAAAATCTTCCACATCTGTCAGAGTCCCTTAAGTGGAAAGCAAGTTGCAGGCTTCTCTGAGTCCAACAATAGATTTTAATGACAGCTAAACACACCCAGAGAAACTGCTCCTGCTGGTCGATCAATTTTATAATCAGTATTGCAGCATTTGTTGCATTTTCGTTGTTTTTTTATTTGTAAGGAAGGCTATGTAAACTTTCAGCTTGATGAAACTATTCTTTTTTCTATAATAATTCAGCTGTTGACACAGTTAATGTAAACTTGATGATTGTGTGTGTCTTCTCTGAAATTTGTAGTTTTTGCTGTTTTGTGGGCTGCTGTTAAGTGATTGTGGGAAGATTTGAAAGGCAAGACAGATATCTGTTTGAGAGAGAGGGAGGGCGAGTGTTGATGCCTTTTGAACTGATTGGGACATTTAACATCTACTAAGACTGCTGATTTCAAGCATTAGTCAGACTTAACTTATCACTTACTGGCTCCATTAAATTCCAGTTTTAGACTCTAAATAAACTCTAATTGAATTAATGCATATAAAAGACTGATGTAGCCTGGGTCAGAAAAGTGAAGCCATTACCGAAGAGTTCCTCCTCTGAATCTGATTGTATACAAGTCTATGAGAAAATGGCCCTGCTCCTCACGATTTAATAGCTTGGTAAACACTTTCCTTATGAGTTTAGTTGTTTTGTATGTCAGTGTCTAGCTCTGTACATTAGTATATACTCTTATTGGTGTATTTCTAGTGACTTTCTAAAGGTACACCTATAGCCTTAGGATTGAAAACTCAGGCTTGTCTTGTCTGGATAATTTTTATCCCTGACAAACATAGTGAACAAATTTCACCCTTAGAGGAAATGCTATACAGCTGCTAGTATTGAAGATGTTATTTAAAATGAAATATTGTGTTAACAGGATATATAATATCCTAATAAAAAATAGTTCATTTTGTACAGTTATGGATACAGACCTCCCTTCTCTCTTATTTTGAGTTTAACGCATTTGCTAAAAAGAGACAAAACACGCAGCTTACTTATTCCTATACTATTTTGTGCACTAGATATTCAGTAATATAAGTGAATTCTTTAAATCCCCTAGAGAAAATCTGATATGGTGATAGCCCTAAATAACACATAGGGTTAGCCTCAGTGGCCTGGGATGGAGTCAAATTCCCAGCCTGCCTTCCCTGTTTAAAACTCAAAATATCAAGGCAACATGATTCATTTGGGACCAACAGTAGTAGTACACTAGATTGTGACCCCCACTGCACATGGTTGGGATTGTGTTTCCTCCTAGTTGTAAACTGGGACCTTTCTTATGTTAAGCAGATGTGCTAACCCCTACGCTATGGAAACACATAATGTTTCAGCTAACTTTCAGCTGCATCCTCTTCATTTTTTTCTTTCAGCATTCCTTAGATACAATTATAGCAACAAAAATATCCTTGATTTGTAAAGGCAAAGTTTAATGTATTTCCATAGTGTAGGAGTCAGAACGTTTGCCTGGGTAAATAGGAGGTTTGCATCAGGAAGGACATCTGGCATAAAAATCTGTGCTAAATCAAACATGCAGCTCCATCTACTTTTTGAAATATATGCCACTGAAGCTAGAATTTTATTGTTAACCTCACAGGAATATTGTAATTAGAAAATTCAAGTTGCCAGAACTCTTGTAAAGTAATGAACATCTGTCACAAGTTGAGAGACTTAAAAATGTATTGAGTCACTTAGCCTTGATATTTTGAATTTTCTCATCTTTTTTTTTTTTTTACAGTGTTGTGATTGATAAGTCACTACTATGTGAGCATGCTGTCTCCTGAGATAAGATGGCAGTGGCAGAAATGCATAACTCGGGGCTTCAAAACAGTACATCACGTCACTGTCCATACATTATAGCTTGGTTTGTTCCCCCAAACTAAAGTCCTGCAGATGGCTGTTGCATTGCATACGCAATGTAAGAAACAACACAAAAGAATCTGTGTGAAAGACATCATTAAAGCAAAGTCAAAGCAGCTAAAATCAATATGTTTATAATGGAAATGTAAGCTGTTGCACGTAGTGATGCATCTAAAGAGAATCATCCAGTGACTCTGAAGCTCTACAGAGCTTTGTAGTTGCTCTGAGGTCATCGTTTGTGTTTTCTAACCTTTAACCTTTCTGTTTTAGTTGTCTCCCATCACTCTGATCAGTGCAGAAAGCATAATTTGGCCAGCAAGTTTGAGGTTACTTATTTGTCTTAACAAATGTGGCAGCTACCAGGAATACACTAAATTAACAAGTCTCACAGATGCCACAAGCGAGGGCAGTGGAAGGCACCTTTTCACTGGATTGTAAACTGTAACTGTTAACAAGTTGGACACATCAACATGAAAGGTGATAATAAGTCATGTGAGTACAAGTGAGCGGGAATCAGCAGAAGCAGGTTAATGACAAAATAAATCACACATTCAAATGTTTTAAACCCCTCACATGAATGAGTTGAGACTTGTTGTTGGAGGAGGAGTCTAAAATCAGTTTTCTGTGTTTTTGAATGTTACAGAAGCACAGCGTACATAGCTCTGTGTCTTACCCTCAGGTTGGGCTCCAGGTGGTGGTGAGTGCTGGAGAGAAAGAGGGGAGACAGCAGGTGGCCATCAGCATGGACGGGGATGGAGGGAGAGAGGGGAGGAAAGAAGTGACCGAAGAGAATATGAAAACAGAGAGAGGTCGTGGGGGAGAGGAGGACACACAGGAGGAGGTCAACATTTTCACTCATTTTATCCTAACTGTCACGATGGAGGAAATCAGAACACGAGCCGCCCTCCGAAGCCCAGAGGTCGAGCGTTTAACAACAGAGGGAGATACCAGCTGGCTCCGAGGTAGCAACAGAATATGGCACAAAAATGTCAGTTTAAAGTTTGCTCTTTTTCTCTAACCTCTCCTCTCCTCTCCTCTCCTCTCCTCTCCTCTCCTCTCAGATGGCCGCAGCCTCCTGCTTCAGGAACGTAACCCGACAAGGATTAGAGGGAAGACTCAGGCAGTTAAGAGGATGAGAAAGACCCAATGAAAGAAGAGAAGGAATCTGATTTCTCTGAACAAACTGATTAGTGAATGAGCTGTCAGGAGTGTTTGTCCAAAGGATGCAGTAGGTAGATGAATGGGGATTTAGAGGAGGCAGAATGAAGAGATTTGGAACACGTCTTAACGTTTATTTTGCTAGTTTAGCCTGAATTTGTCCGCCTGTGAGTCTCAGTGGAGTCATTCACCAGCCTCTGCTTAATCTCAGGAAAACCTCCTTTATTATTACACAAAATGAACAGCATGAAGCCATCAAACAAGCATAAAATGAGACACTTCCATCTTGCACTGAGAAGTGGATTAACAGGTAACCCTCAAGGCTGTTTTTCTGTCTTATCTTAAACAATAAAAAGGTGAAGATCTTAAAAGCTTGTATACAGTGGCTTAATCCTTTCAAAGGAATGGGTTTAACTAGAGAAACAGTAATGCTGGTATCAAATATCAAATGAAATGGGACATCAGTGTCACATGGCTTCTGTAATGGGACACCATTTGTGAGGTGTCAGAAACAAAGTGAGGCCACTGGAGTCACTGTTTTTAAGAGGCATGCAATGGTAATTTGCTCTAATGGATATTAATGGAGAAATGTGGAGAAATTATTTCCTCCCTTTTTAAGACAAACTCTTTGAACCTAATTAATTAATTTCTAGATCTTCTTTTTCTGAAAATATATGAAATTTAAATATAAACAGAATGGTGAAATGCAACTGTATAATTACTGAAAATGCTACAAAGACAATATGTGAAATGTTGAAGCTTGGGAAAATTCTTCTTCTTTTTTTATTATTTTGAATTTAATGCCAGGTACAAATTAAAAACAAGAGCAGTCTGAAACTGCATACCTCTGCCCAGGCTGATTATTCCCTTTACACGCTGCATGGATCGAGTCCCTGGATCCACAAGGATCTCTGGATCAAGATTAGTTTGTGACACTTTCTTAGGAACATAGAGACTATATTTGGGGTGATATGATGTGAAATACCCAATTTTGGCCTATCTCACATCACAGTATCGTCCGGATCAACTCTAAAAGTTAATCACTTGTAAGTTGGGCCAAGCTCCACCTCTAGTAAAATTTTCATGCAAACCTGTCCATCAAGCTGCTTCACCTTATCTTTTAACAACACCCCAAGTGTTTGGGAAATGAAGAGACCACTTTGTGAAGTTTTCAGAAAGTAGGCTGTAGCACAGCAAAGGTCTTGACAGTCATGTGTATTATTATTATTAAGATTTAAATTTCTCTTAATGCTGGCACATTTCTCCAGTTTTTAGACCGCTCTTGCATATGATTTAGCTTTGATTTTACGTTTTCTGCAAAAAAGGCCTGTAAACATTAACCTGTTATTTGTTATAAAAATCTCAGAACCAGATTCCTGTGTTTGTCCCCCTCTGAAGCATCACGTCACTGTAGGGAAGCCTCTGAGGGATTATTTCCACCACGTAGTAACAGCTTAAAGTATTTTCACACTGAGTGAGAATACCACCGTTAGTACTGTGTGCGCGGGGATCAAATTGCTGATGCAATTGTGTGTGTGTGTGTCTGTGTTGAGTTGTTGAGGAATATATAGTCAGGCTGCCTGCCTTCCTGTAGCACCGTGATCGTCGTAAAACCCAGCAGAGAGGAAAAGGATACAGAGAAAGTTCCCTGGGCCTGAGTGCTCTCATTCCTCTGTGTGTGTGTGTGTGTGTGTGTGTGTGTGTGCATGTGCCTATAAGGAGAGCACAAAGGAAATGTGATTTACTCAATAAATGGAAACAAATGAAGGGTAATGAGATTGTAGATACACAACTTCAATCCACTCGTCATTCAGATGAGGAGTGCACTAAACAGTGCCTTTTAAAGAAACTGAATGATAATAATAAAGGTGCAATAAATTGGGCTACCTCATGTTTAAAGCCTTTTGGTCATATGGGTCAAAGGTTACACGCATAAACTGACCCACTGGAGGGTTAGACAAGAAAATCTTAGTGAAAAGAATCAGGGGATTACCCCCAATTTTCAAAACCTTTTACAGATGGGTCTTAGTGCTGCTATACAGCAGAGACCACTACAAAATTATCAGTTTCTCTGATTTTGCTATTTATAGGTATATGTACCATGTACAAGGTTATCCTGGAAGAAAACTTGCTGCCTTCTGCTCTGACAATGTTCCCCAACTCTGAGGATTGGTTTTTCCAGCAGGACAATGCTCCATGCCACACAGTTAGGTCGATCAAGGTGTGGATGAAGGACCACCAGATTAAGACCTTGTCATGGCCAGCCCAATCTCCAGACCTGAACCCCATTGAAAACCTCTGGAATGTGATCCAAGAGGAAGATGGATGGTCACAAACCATCAAACAAAGCTGAGCTGCTTGAATTCTTGCACCAGGAATGGCATAAAGTCACCCAACAGCAATGTGAAAGACTGGTGGAGGGCATGCCAAGACGCATGAAAGCTGTGATTGCAAATCAGGGTTATTCCACCAAATATTGATTTCTGAACACTTCCTAAGTTAAAACATTAGTAATGTGTTGTTTAAAAATGAATATGAACTTGTTTTTTTTTTGTTTTTTTTTACATTATTTGAGGTCTGAAAACACTGGACCTTTTTTGGTATTTTGACCATTTTTCATTTTCTGCAAATAAATGCT
>VUQI01059436.1:0-15728 GCA_015106735.1 Paratilapia polleni
CTTCAGATTAGCTCAAGAACAGTGCTTAGAGAGCTTCATGGAATGGGTTTCCATGGCCGAGCAGCTGCATCCAAGCCTTACATCACCAACCACGATGCAAAGCGTCGGATGCAGTGGTGTAAAGCACGTCGCCACTGGGCTCTGGAGCAGTGGAGACGTGTTCTCTGGAGTGACGAATCACGGGTCTGGGTTTGGCGGTTGCCAGGAGAACGGGACTTGTCTGACTGCATTGTGCCAAGTGTAAAGTTTGGTGGAGGGGGGATTATGGTGTGGGGTTGTTTTTCAGGAGTTGGGCTCGGCCCCTTAGTTCCAGTGAAAGGAACTCTTAATGCTTCAGCATACCAAGACATTTTGGACAATTTCATGCTCCCAACTTTGTGGGAACAGTTTGGGGATGGCCCCTTCCTGTTCCAACATGACTGCGCACCAGTGCACAAAGCAAAGTCCATAAAGACATGGATGAGTGTCTGACCTCACAAATGCGCTTCTGGAAGACTGGTCAAAAATTCCCATAAACACACTCCTAAACCTTGTGGAAAACCTTACCAGAAGAGTTGAAGCTGTTATAGCAAAGGGTGGGCCGACATCATATTAAACCCTATGGATTAAGAATGGGATGTCACTCAAGTTCATATGCGTGTGAAGGCAGACGAGTGAATACTTTTGTCAATATAGTGTTTCTATCTATCTATCTATCTATCTATCTATCTATCTATCTATCTATTCTAATTCAGTTGCTTTCTGTGTGTGAAAGGAAGAAGAGTAGAAAGCAGAGTCACTAGAGATGTTGACTCCTCCCCGGAAATTTCCCCTGCTGCACAAACCACAAACCAGCACACAGGCACCTCTCTCAACGCCACCACATCGGAAATAAAGACTTCACCAGGTAGTTTGTCGTGTGTATGTAACCCCATTATTTCTCTTTTGCATGATAATTTTCTTATCTTCTGTACGTTTTTCCCTTTAGCTACCAGTGCGGAGACAACAAATCAACCAAAGCTCACATTCACTTCAGGTACCTTTACCCTCTACCTCACTTAACTCATGTATGTTCAAACACCAAGTGTTAGTGAAGCGATTGAGTTTGTCTAATAGATACATCAAGAACACACTGACTTTAACATCACCTGACACCAACAAAAACAGCTTACAGTATGCTTTTCCAACACAAATGCCAAAAGATTTAAAGCTAATTAGGAGGTAATTAGAAAAAGGTAAACTCCCAGTCCTTGATGAGATTTACAGAGGAGTATTTCTGCTGCATTTAACAGCAGAGGAGAGAGAGAGACAGAGAGAAAGAAAGCTAGAGTGATAAAGACAGAGAAACTTTGACAGAGATACTTTGAAAAGCATAAATATCCTCTGAGACCCATTCCACTGAAATATTTAGAAATTCAGTTAAAATAGTTAAACTCAAGAATGAATCTGGAGTTTAATGAGAGATAACCCCCCCAAAAAAATAAAAATTAGTTCCAATATGTACAATTATGCTTTTGAATTATAATAAATTACATATTCAATACAGAAGAAAAAGAGTGCCAGAAATTTTAATTTAAAAAAGTCCAGGGAACTAATCTTGTTTTTTCTTTCTTTCTTTTTTTTATTATTATTACTTTTTCAGCATCCACAGTGAAAGCCATCCCATCTGCACCTGAGAAAACCACTACGAAAAGGACCACAGAAGCTTATGTTGGGAGTAATGAAAAATTTTTCCCTACTCCTTAGTTACCCTAAATGCCACAGGCATTGTGGTTCTATTGTTCTCATGGCACACTGTGACAGTATCACAATTCCCATAGTGGTAGAACAGAGCACCTCACTTCCTCTCTTGCTAACAGATTAATGCTTGATTGTACCTTATGCAAGAAGAGATAAGACATTTGTGTCCTCATGCTGTGCTGGCTTACCATAGATAGGTTTTGATACACCATCAACAGCATGTCAGCAGAGCCAGTAGATCTGTCATGCCATCTCTGACAGTTGTTCCCTAGTGAGCCTCACTCTTTTTTTTTTGTTCCTGTAGATGTTTCCTCTGTTCAACCGTCAAGCTTAAGTCAATACTTTTTTTTCCCTTCTTTTACTCCATATAGATCCAAAGTTGGACCAAGATTTCACCTATGGTAAGAAGCTTCTCTTTGTGTTTTTAGTGTGTTATTACCTTTTTTCTATGGTTATTTGATTTGTGTTTCATGTATCTAGATTATGAGTCCCTGAGATATGCTGGACTGGTGATTGCTGCAGTGCTCTTCATCCTGGGCATAATGGTCATTGCCTGTAAGCATCCGAAAATCTGAAAACTATTTTTGTGTTTGGGAATCTCTTGTCATATTCAGCCAACTTTCTTACTCTTTTGCCTATGTCTGACTGTAGGTGGAAAGCTCAGTCGGCTGCCCAAATGTCACAAGGGGTCAACAAAGTAAGTATTTACAGCTGTAACCTTTACTTTATCATTAAAAAGTGACAATTAATTCACAACATCAAAAATTTGTTTGACTACACACTTGTGAAAAAGAAAGTAGACTCTCTTTCAGGTCCAAGTTTTTACATATCAGGAAATCATCTGGTCCTTATCAGGTTCTAAAGTTATTTAAATACAACCTGAAATGAACAAAACCACATGAAATATTACAGTGTGTCATTATTTATTTAACAAAAAGTAAGCCAAAACGCAGAAGCAATGTGTGAAAATCTAAATATATCCCATGATTCAATAGCTTGTAGAACCACTTTTAGCAGAGATTTGCAGGCATTTGTTTATGCACAGCTCTCTTAAGGTCCCAACACAGCATTTCAATCAGGTTGAGGTCTGAACTTTGACTGGGTCATTGCAACACGTTGATTCTTTTCTTTTTCAGACATTCTGTTGGAGATTTGATGGTGTACTTGAGGTCATTGTCCTGCTGCATGACCCAATTTAGCCAAGCTTTAGCTGTTGGACAGTAGTCCTCACTCTAGAATACTTTGGTATACAGAGGAGTTCCACTCAATGACTGCGAGGTGCCCAGGCCCTGTGGGTGCAAAATAAGCCCAGATCATCACCCCTCCACCACTGTGTTTAACAGTTGGTATGAGGTGTTTGCTCTGATATGCTGTGTTTGATGTTCACCAAATGTGGCACTGTGCATTATAGCCAAACATCTCCACTTTGGTCTTGTTTGTCCAAAGGACACTGCTCCAGAAGTCTTTCGTTTGCTCAGATGCAAGTTTCCAAACCTAAGCCATGCTGCCATGTTCTTTTTAGAGAGAAGAGGCTTTCTCCTGGCAACCCTTCCAACAAGCCATGTTCAGTCTTTTTTAAATTGTGCTGTCATGAATTTTAACATTTAGCATGCTAACTGAGGCCTGTAGAGCCTGAGATGTAGTTCTTGGATTTTTTTTGCATTTTCTCTATGCATTGCACGGTTTGACCTTGGAGTGAATTTGCTGGGATGTCCATTCCTGGGAAGATTGACAGCAGTCCTGAATGTTTTCCACTTGTGAATAATCTTTCTCACTGTAGAACGATGGACTTCAGATTGTTTGGAAATGATCTTATAACCCTTCCCAGATTGATGGGCAGCATCATTTGCTTCTCTAAGATTATTGCTGATGTCTTTCCTCCTTGGGATTCTGTTAACACACACCTGAATGCTCCACACCTTCAAACTGCTAAAACTTGTGTTTTTATAGAGGTGCTCACACTTGCTGATGATCAGTTAATGAAGTGCATTTGATTATCAGCACCTTGCTGCTACTTACCTTCTTAATTCCTATGGAAGCAGTAAGGGTGTACGTCTGCATTTTGGCTTAGTTTTTGTTAAATAACTAATTACACTATGTAATATGTCATGTGTTGTTGTTCATCTGAGGTTGTATTTTCCCAATTTTAAGACCTGCAAAGGACCAGATTTTTTTTAAATTTCCTGATAAATAAAACCTTAGAACTGAAAGAAAGTGCACATTTTTTTTCACGACTGTATATCAGTCCATTGTGCATGAAGACTAGCTATGCTTATGCTGTTAGGAAACTGCAGTTGAATGATTTAAGTAGTTAATATCACAGGGTACTTGATGATATATGGCAATGAGTCGCTTCAGACATAATAGCTCAACAGAATGCCGACTCAAATCTCTGATGATTAATAGATCAAAGGGATTACGATTAAGCTGTTTTTAGGGCAGAACTGCAACAGATCTTGCTTTTTACCCTTCTATTTATGTCTGATGAATATCATTGATTGCTGAAATAGTGCTTGATTCTTTAAAAGTAACATATTTTTTTTGTTTTGTTGTGCAGGTCATATCGAGTGGTCCAGGGATAAGGAGAGAGCGACCATGTATTCAGTAACCAAAGAAAACAGCTGCAAGAAAACAACCGGGAATCCATCAAAAGAAAAACACCTGACAGTGTGTGTGAATGTGGACTGACCGATTGCTTAGTAACTGTCATAGAACAATAAACAAACACGGAAATCATGACTCATGCTAACAAGTGAAAAAAAGTGGAACCATCACCTGTTTCATCTTAGTCAAATATTTCTGTAGTTGACAAAAATGCTCAAAAAGTCAAGCGATTATTTATCCTGGACAATAATGAATAGACGAGTCTCATTTTAATCAAACCTTCAGCCAAGAACAGGCTTGTTTCTAATGACCTTTGCATCTTGTAACTAATGCCATAGCCACAGGCAGTGTCTCACAGCTGGGATTTATTATTAAAGGTTATGAGGAATAACCCCATATCATCTTATATTTGACAATCTCACACCACCCTTTTCACTGTTCTATGAGGATATAAAAATATAAGCTAGGTCATTTCATCATAGCTCCCGCACTCTCTTTACACTTTGAATCTCAACGAAAAAGGATGTTTAGTAAGAGTGTCTAAGCCTCTTAGTGGCTCTATGCTTGTAAGCGAATAAAGCCCTAGATTAAACAACATCCATTGGCACATTATCTCTGCATCCATATGGCATCAAAATTATGCAAACAACAAACTGGGAGAAGGCATGCAGATTTCATAACACATTTATTAAAAAATAAACAATCCAGAGCTCAGCATAGCTACACAATATACAGTAGTATTCACTGTTGTAATTGCTATCAGAAGAAAATCAAGGTGACTGCAGCTGTGCAAACAGATCCAATTCATAATATACTGTCACCTACAGTTTTCCTGCAAGATATCAGGCATGTGCATACTTTGTGAATAATTACATGCTGAGAATCCAGTGTCAATGTTGTTGGCACAAAATAAACAGAAGTTAATCTGGAGAGAAAAGTGCATAATAACATAAGTAACTACTTCTTCTAACTTAAATGTTTTTGCTGCAATATAAGTAAATTAAAAATATTTTACAAAAGAGGTTTTGGCCAATAACTGACTCCCATTCGCAATGGGGTACCAGCCCAGATTCAAATATTAAAAAAAGTTTCTCCAAACATAAGTTTTTTTGTTTTCATCAAGAGACACAATGCAAATGGATAACTGTCTAAATTTGTAAATACATGCATTATACTCTGTATGATACTATACATGTCAGAAAGCTGTCCGTTTAAAAACAGAAATCAGCATAACCCTGTTAACATACATCACTGAGATAGAAAAAAGCTCAACAGCAATATTTGCTTTACATGAGTAGTGTCACAATAGTGAGGCTTTACAAGAGGGAGTGGCTGAGTAGAGTTTACAGGTTACAGGCATGCAGCATGGTGGGCCAAATACTCTTTGGATTTCTGCACAAACCTGGCTACCTTCTACATTTTGGAAATGTGCTATGCTTGTCCAACAGAAATAATGAAAAGCAGTAAATATGAATAGACAGACAAAGTGAAATGTTTTATGCAGCAACTTTTGTCAAATTGTCCTCCTTTTGAAATGCTGATAGATATTGAAGGCTTATAGGGGAATGCTACACTTCCATAGTGCATGTACAGTGCTTAGCCATGAACAGTAAAAACAAATGCACAAACAATAATCACATCAGCCAGTTTGTCTGGGTTTTATCAAGTGGGAAGCATAATTTTTTTTAAGAAGGCACTTCAGTACACACCCAATAGTGAGTCCACATCCTTGATAAAGACTTGACTGCATAAAAGTCTGGCTGGATTGCAGCCAGGCCCAGCCCCCAGTGGCAAGACTTGTTGCAAGATTTAGCAGAAGAGCAAAGTAAGATGCTGCTTTGACAAATCCAGTATTTAACTCTGTGTTACCATTTCCAGTGTTATTGACTCCATTATCAGTATTCCTTCTGAAGGCAGAAATGGAAAACTGCCATGCAAAACAGACCCCATTCCCTTTAACCTTTGCTGACAGAAAACAATTACAGAAACCGGTGCCTTAGATTATTGGAGAAAAGCTTTCCTTTACGCAGCATGATCAGGTTCATTTGAATAAAATCACAGACACCGCATGTTCCATATGAATGAAACAAAGGCATTCCTGGTATTTTCCCAATCATCCTACTTTATTTAATTCTTGAGATTTTATCCCTCCCTCATAACAAGCTTCTCTGTACCACTGTGGGAGGCATTAATATAACTCTCAGCATTCAGAGAGCTATTTACAATCTGTATCACTAAAGTGAAAGCCTTTCAAGAAGGGAGGGTGGGGTTGGAAAACATCATTCATGGTGGTTGATTAATTTGCAGCAGTGCAAGAAGGTTTTAACACTAGCTATTTCCATTTGTTTCTGTTCTTTTTTCCCCTTTTTTTGTAACTGGAGGTTAAGACGACAGGGAATGGGTTTTTTTTAATCTTCCCATTTTGTTGTCTCCTGTCATTCCTAATGGGCCAGGAACAGAAGATGTCAGACAAGTGAATAGGAGTGAGCACTAGGCTGGCTTAGTGTGGATTAGCATGGTTTGTCTCACTCAACGACCATTTCACATAGACAGGTCTCTTCCACACAAATATAGTTACACTGCATAGTCAGTGGGAATAATTTTTTGTTTCAGGCATTAAAAAAGGGGGAGTTCTGGCTGTGCTAAATTATCCCTGTTAACAAAAGGAGCTTCAAGCCATATTCACTGGCTTTGATTTGGGTTCCTCAAATAGAATCCAATTAGAAGGTTTGACTGTGTTCCAAAAGTCCCAGGCTAAATTATGTGTATGTGGAGAACAAATGACTGGGACAAACACAAAAGTATACAACAGTAAATAATAATAAAAACACAAAAAAAATAATAATAACATACTGTATATGCTACACATGTATAGGAGGTTATGTGGGAATGATGAATGAACTGAACATTCAGAAGCAGGCTGTTGTTCCAAGAAGTCTAGCTGTCCTGAGTCAAAGAGTAGGAGATAACATTTCCTGATGCATCGACCTCTCTTGCCTGTGTGTTATAGGGCTGCAGCTATAGACCAGGAACTACACGGCCCCTTTCTGGTCCTGTTCTGTAGGAACAGAGTAGACCCTGCGGGGAGAGAGCGAGAGAGCGAGCGAGCGAGAGAGAGCGAGAGAGAAAACAGACCACAGGAGGGGGATATGAGTTGAACCAGGTTAAAAGCAAAATTTCATATTTAAGATATTTTTAGAGAAGCGTCTAGAGATGCACAAGAAGTGTCTCTGTGTGGCGGAATTCAGGAAACAGCATGTCTACCTCATGCTACAGGGCTTTGACAGGTGCACAGTGACTGCATCACCTCAAAACACAGCTCATCCCCAGGTGGGACTTATAAACCTGGCAAGGCACTGTTGATCCAACAAGCCAGAGGTTGCTGTGTGATTAAGCCTCTTTTCAACAGAGCGATCAGTCAGCACCAAACACTGCCAGAGCTGACTGCAGCCCCAGGAGGCAGCCAGTAATCCTGCAGAGGAATTTAACCCTTGCACATCGACTTGGGCATCTGCTCTACGATGGCTGTTCGCCTGCTGCTTAAAGACCTCTGGAGACTAATTTGAACTCCATAACCCCTCTGACCCAACCTGCAAATCATGTTAGATAACACCTCCAGAACAAAAGAAACTGATTACGCTGCAAAAAGATTTCCAACAGCTAAGTGTTTAAACAGAATGTAGAAGGGAGGCCAAGAACAGAGAGTCTCTCTGTTTAACTGGTTTAGGCTGTTCTGCTCTCCGATTGCCGTTGGCCGATTGTTGTCACTGGGCTAGTGTCATGTTTACTGGGTTGTGTTATTTCTGAGTAGAGGTGTCTACTCAGGCCTCAGTTCATGAGGTAAGCTTTTGAACAGGTTAGGTCCTGTCCCATTCGGTCATACAGACCCAGGGGCCCTGCCTTAAGGTTATTGTTTGACAGCTAAGAAGGTGAGGTGGGGTGTGTTCACTGGTAGTGGTGGAGGACTCCCGCTCTATTACTAATTGCTGTACAAGTCCAGACAGGCTCAAATGGGTGGATCAGGCTACTTTTTTTTTTTTCTTCCCCCCCTCTGGTTTTGATGCTGACGGGTTGGATTAAATGGGGCAAATTGGCAAGGGGGCAGAAAGGCTGTTACCCACCTGACTGATTTCGTCACTTGGAGGCTGATTTAGCGTAAAGTGAAACGTGAATTTCTTAGACACTGACACAGTATGACACAAAGGACATAAGAACATGCATACAGTGTTCTTCTTGAGCATGAATGTACATAAATACAAAAGAAAATGGCTAAATGCTAATGGTGAAATAATTTAAACCTTACCCTTGCTCCCGCTGTTGCATTTTGCACCTCACTATCAACATGGCTGCAAGTAAACGAGAAAAATGGAAAAGAAAAAGAAAGAAAAAAAACAAAACAAAAACAAGGTCATGGCTCCACAAGAGAAAAGTTCACATTTGCTTAAGTATTAAAAGCTTTACAAGGCACACAGAGACTACACCGTTTCCGGCCAAGTACTGAAGGCTTTACAGGAGTACATTTGTCACCTGTGGGAATGTAATGTAACAGGCATTATTTCACAAAACACAGAATACTCACCAACTGCCACTATGACCGAAAGAGTGAGCACCACACCAGCTGCAACAATGATAATCATGTAGCCCCGATCTAAAAGACAAAACAAACACTAGCAATTTACCTTGAAATCAGTGTATGATGTTATGAATCATTCATAAATGTTGACATTTAAATCATTTTAATACATTATTGTATAGAAATAATCACAATTAAAATACTTCTCACCTTGGTTTTCATCCACACCAGTGGTTTTATTTAGGCCAGGAATATTTTCTGAAGTTTCAGTAAGTGACAAAGAGAACTGTTAAAATACGTGCGCGCGCACACACACACACTTTCTTCTTTGCAAATATAACTTTCTTAAATTATGTGTGTAATCATTTTGACTTGTATGTTGCTTGAGAAATTTAAAATTTACTTAAAGTAAATGAAGAAAAAAAACAAAAAAAACAAAAAACAAGCCTATGTACTTGTGTCTAGAAGGAGAGAAAGAGGGTTGAGGTTTCAAAAGAATTGAAGCCGTCTGCAGAAATGCTGCTTCTCCAATGGCAGGCAGGCTGTTGTAAACAGATCTGTAATTCTATCAAACGTCCATCAAGGCGAAGATAAGGAGTGACAGAGAGAGGCATGGTGAGAGAATGAGAATGCCAATGTTGATTAGCTGACCAACAGGATGACGGAGATGTCGACGTATTCATTGGCCTTTCAGCAGAATCCACAGGGCCCCTCTTCAGAGCTAATTGATTCCATTCAGGATTTAATGGTTGGGGGGAGCTAAAAGCCAACTGGGGCCACAGCCCTTCCCCACATCTTATTGGAGTAGAACACCCTATACACTATACTGACTTAATGACAATTACAGACGCCATAACCTTCATATACACGCTTCTGAACAGCTGTCAATATAGTGTATGTGTATGAAATAAGAAACTACACAAATCCAAACATCCTATTCATTTTTGGGAAGTAAGGTAACAAACTCACCAGGATCCTGATCAAGTTCCTCATCATCGGGATCTGTGAAATAAGGAGAAATCAGATGCCTGTTAAGTCAGTACAGAAACGCAGGTTCTCACTATGAGCACCTTCACATGACAACAGTAATAGTTCTTCTATTGTACAACAGTGAGGACATAGACAACACCCTTAATCTTTTAGCAACACTATTGATCGTGGAGGTGGTGATGTGGGGTGGGGGTATAAAAATCTGTTTGAGGCCAATAGGTCTGAGAGCAAAAAATGAAAACCATAAACAAGAATCAATAATGTACACAGAGAGCCTAAACCTTATGAGAAAACTAAACAATAATAACACTGCAAACAAGAAACTGCAGCCTTAAACAAATGACTTAAACTGTGAGTAAATAACAAAACTCTAAATGAGGAAGAAAAACCATTAAGTAAGGAATGAGTGCTGTAAGTGAGAGTCACCACACAACTATTATAGGAGCGTACATGGTTAAAACAAGACCAAATATGAAGATGGACGAGGATCAAACACCAAGGAAAATCAATCTATTTTTACACAGCCGGCTGCTTTATAAAGCTATATCGTTTTTTTTAAGGATATTCCATTTGACGTGAAATTCACTTGTTTCCTCTCACTACGCTTGCCCAAAGCCAAAACTAGGAACACTTGAAGCCACAATGACAGCGCAGGAAACATGCTGAAACAACTAAATGACCTCAGAATATTAGAGCCTGATAATTCTTTTCAAAACACATTTAAAAGGTGATTTGCTGTCACACATGGGTGTGGTCACCCCGTTGATCCAAGTGCTTAATTCTAAGTAAAATGAACTCATTTGTGCATCAGACTTGATTCCTAAATTTACAGGCCACAAAAACAATTTGTGCCCCGGTGATACAGTAAAAGTACTACTGCCCAAAATATGCATTACATACCGTCAGCTGATCCTTCAACATCTTCTGGAACATCTGCAAAAAAGGTACAGCGTTATGAAATGTTCACAGTGCTGAAAGAGAGCAACACATTTTTTCAAACATTTTATTATTCCAAACTGTTATTGCCACTTTGAAACGATGCATTCATTGACTGTGCAACACACAAATGAAGGCCTCACTCAGTTTAATTGCATACTTGTATTTTGTACATGTAACAGTGTCTCCCATCTCCTGTTCATTTCTGACATCTTCTATATCAAGAAAGCACAGCCATGGGAATACTGCTATTAATTTCACCATGCATGTTTTTATTTCATATTATTCTTATAGTTTATGCCCAATAGGTAGATGTGAAATTCAGCAGCAACTGCATACATTAATCTTGTTGCACACAGCACAGACAGTGCACATATGTAGGTAGTTGAGGAAAACAGGCTGGCACAGGGATGCATAGACCCTGATTAGATGCTTATCACCTGAAAGCATCAGAGATATGAGAACTTACCAGCAGAAGCAGGCAGCAGTAGCAGCAGACACAGAAACAGCAATCGCGTCATCTTCAAATGCTGCAGGGGAAAAAGACACCAAGTTAAAAATATCTGCTATTAATATTCAGTCATTGATGTGTGTGAAATCTTGGTGTTTTGGTTTAGAGACTGGGTGAGATGGAAAGCAGAAGCGCTGTCTATTATTGGGGCTTGCCTGGCACTTTGAGCGCTGCTAGTCAGTGGAAAACTACAAATTTCAAGCCAAGCAGTTCTTGCACTATAACAAGTTTAGAGGCATGCATGCAAATCTAGATTGTAATCTGAGAGAGGTGGTGTCAAGAGGGTCAGAATGGCAACTTTTTTTTTTTCCTCCCTCATGATGCTCAGCAGAAAAAAGAAAAAAAATGTTCTGACAATTCTGACTCAACATTTTCCCACCCTCATGCAAAGCCTTTGGGCCGAGGCAAGAACACAAGATTGAGCAAGAAAGGTGTCCAGGAAGAGGTTCACTGATAAAACAAAAAGGATTCTAATAAAGCTATTTCTTATTTGTTTAGTGTATTCTGCTAAGCATTAGGCTACTTTTGCCATCCTAATTGGGGAAGAAAAAAAAAACATGAGCTCAATTTAATTTAAAAGCACACACACACACACACACACACACACTTAATCTGGTCATCAACACCAAGTGAGAGATATTTGCTGGTTTTTTTTTTTTTGGTATGGCATGTTGTTATTCTTAAGGGGAAAAACTTCTCAGAACTTCCTCATGGCAAAGGGCCCAAAACAAACACTGCCTCAGTTCCCTTTTACCACTAAATAAATGTAAAACCCAGATGTTCTTGGCCTGTCAAACAAAGCCCCAGCTGTTTCCAACACAAAATAGATGTAGATATTTTTAAATGGAAGACCATGGGAATGACCTTTCTTCCACTCAGTGTTCAGGATGAAGCCTCACTGGTCAGATTTAGCCACTGAAAATTGGCATGAGGTCAGGAACCAACAGTCATTAGAGCAGTGTTTAATACTGTACACAGAGGCAGTTCTCCCATTGACCTATGTGTCACATGTTTCACTGAAGGTGCCTCTTCATTGTTAGCCATGCCCATTGTGTCCTCATTTCCTTCAAAGTTATGAGGAAAGAACATTGTGAAGATCCAGATTATGAAACACTAAGGGATGCCTACCCCACCAGTTACTGAATAACTATAGCCTACTCACTACTACAATTTAAGGAAATGGACCATGACGATCTACATGGGAAGTAGCACAAATTCCAAATATGGTAAATGAAAGTGAATAGGATGCAGGGGCAATAAGAAAAGAGATCAGTCACCATCACTTATTTTTTTGCAATATGGTTTTTGAATGTTTAATGAACAATCTATCCAACACTTAACCTGGCCATGTATAGTCTCATCTATAAATACTGTTATGGCAGTTGAACACTACAGTCTATAATGCAGGATAAATACCTATAATGTAGGACAGCATCAAGAAGTAATTGGGTTGATTATATTGGAGAAAGAGATGTTAATCATACAACTGATTTGAGGGGGAGTGTGGTGTGTGCGGGCCTCTTAAATAGCTGAAGAAAATCTCCAAAAGCAACCATCCTAAAAAGCTGCAAATACAATCCCCCCTCTGTGTATCCAATTTGCTTTTCAGAGTTGCATTGGGCAAAATAATAAGCTGATCCAATTTGGAAATATTTATCAACCCAGTCCACTGCCTCTGTATCAAAATGGCTCCTGTATAATATTTACCCCCCCCCCAAAAAATTGGGTAATATATTCTTGCGCATCTGAATGGTGACTGAATTTGCTCTTTTACACCACACCCAATTTGCATTATACAATAACAAGTGGATTGCTTGTAAAGTACAGATGCCAGCTGCCTTCTGGTTAGAGATGCAAAGATCATAGACAATAAATGAAGAAACCAACTAAACTACAGTGAAGTGCTACAAGACAGGCATATACTGTGCTGTTGCTGCAGGGGAAATGTGTCTTGTTTTTATTTCAGTTCACCCAACGCAGCTTGACAGGATTAACCCTGAACATCATACCTGTCTAGCCACATTAGCAAACCTAAGGACACCAAAAATCTTGTTTACTAGAGTTAATTTGGAACAAATGCCTTTGACTCCTTCCAGCCACCCAATTTAATCTGTAACAACAAAATACATGCACAAACAGAAGTTTACTGCAAGTGCATAAACTGAACTGCAGCGGCTACCATCTCTTATCAGCTTCCACAGATAACACCCCTCTGCTCATCCACTGTGCACACTGACAAGACTTTGACACCAATGATAACAATCACAAATGTGTAGAAATATCAGAATCAATGTAGCCTAAAGTGTTAACAGGAAACTAAATATAAGTAAGAAAAACTGAACGATGGGTGACAACTGCAGAGAAAAACTTTACCATTATTCTGAAGATATGTCATAGCTTAAACCAACTTGGTATAAAAAGGATGAGCACAACAATACGGAAAAAGAGTGAGTGAGGAAGGGAAAATGCACCCAGATCATTTGTTATTCATTGCCATTCAATTTCCTAAAAGTGGATGCTTATTCTGGTTCAGCGAAGACAGAAAATATTCTTATTGAAATGTTTACTCAACTCTGTCAACAGTGCAGCTGCTGTTTATCTAAGTGAAGTTGATGCAAATTCCTCTTTTTCTATAACATACTGCAATCCCACTGGACCACAAACAAAGTGACAATGAAAGTAATAATAAAAGAGGGAAAAAAATAGAATAAAGCAAAACTCACAATACCTCAGTTGGTGCCATGCATACCAGTGAGAAATCCACCACAGATATACAATGAGTGTGACAACTACACAGCTATTTCCAGTACAAAGTTAGTTTGTGGATGACTTTTTGAGCATCAGGCCAGTAAGGCCAACAGTAAAACAACTAAGAGGATTTGAGTGTGTCTGACAATGAGGCACTGCCGTCTTAGAGACTCATATCCTGTATTTGCCTTCCCCTTCTGCCTCTTTATGTGTGTAAAAAACATTAAACTGGTTGGCACCAAATTGAATGAGCTGATGATTCCACAGCTGCACAAAAATGCTGCCATTTTTTTAACCTCTACTCTGGCCAAAACATCAGGAACGAGAATAAGGACATACAGGACTCTGGGCACGTACTCGTCAGGTTTACTTTTTATCTGATGGAGACAAAGCTGTTGTTCTTTGTTTTGTTAACAACACTATCACAAGACCTATCCCAGTCACACTGCAGGTTTTCAAAATCCAATCTATCTGAAATGCGCTGTCACTCCTTCAGGAAACAAGCAACACAAAATCTTTTTTTTTTAAGAAAAATAAAATCTGCAAGATTTGATACCTGCTCTACCTCTGACAAGCCCTGCAAGCAGCCTGATTAAGAACAGTGGGGAAAGGCACTGTCATTTGTTTGCAGACTAATTTTTAAGCCAAAAAAAAAAACAGACTCACTGGCACACCGACTAGCATGAAAATGACACACAGAAAGTGACATAAGGGGCGCTGAGGCGTCCCAAGTTAGTTTTTAAAAGCGCCAGTGTCTTTATGGAACATGTCTGCACATTTGAACTGCTGATAAAATTACAGTACTGATGCTGACTCACTGTGTAACCAACTTATATTAAGAGCTAAGTCTCTCTCAATCAAATGAGAGAGGTATTAAATAACTCACGTGAACTTGGTGAGAGCCTGAGAAAATAAGAATGTGGAGGAAATAGGAGGAAAGACGTGCTGGTTGCATCCCTGCATCTCATTTATGTAATACATGACACCTTTTGCAACGTTTCAAAATCCAATGACCTACCAATACAAGAAAGACTATTTCCAAACGTGCGCTCCGTGTGTGGAAAGTTGGGTTTTGTAATAATATCCTTGTGTGTGTTTCTTCCGTAAGCCCTGAAAAGTGACGCACTCACCACCAACTTCTGTCGATCAGATGAGCAACCACCGACTCATTACGAAGAAACGCTTTCTGCTGTGTGGGCCACGATCAGGGCAACTTTATTCTAAAGGGGATTCACAGCCAACTCATTTACAGCTGAACTGCCCCTTAACATGTATTTTTCAGTCGAGTTTTTGCTGCAGCGGAAAACACCTTCGCGTGTCTTTTCCTTCAAGCTGTCAAGTAGACAGTTTCCTGAAAACAACGAGGTTAAACAATGATGTGGCGAAGAAGAACTTGCCCCGATTTCGTAATGATAGTTTTGTTTGAACTGGAACTAAAAGTCGCAACAAAAGGAAAAACACGTACAGAATTTATAATCATGCAGGTGACTTGGCTGCAGCAGTCCACTAAGTCAGCCAATGATGACAACCGCACAGGCGCAGCTGACTGACAGGTTCATACGCGCCAGTTATCAGCCACAGGTGTATGAGCTTATCATCGTTTCCTTGTCCAGTATGTTGCTAACTTCTATACTTAGTATACTATGT
>VUQI01059438.1:0-11310 GCA_015106735.1 Paratilapia polleni
AGTGGAGACGTGTTCTCTGAAGTGATGAATCACGCTTCTCTGTCTGGCAATCTGATGGACGAGTCTGGGTTTGGCGGTTGCCAGGAGAACGGTACTTGTGTGACTGCATTGTGCCAAGTGTAAAGTTTGGTGGAGGGAGGATTATGGTGTGGGGCTGTTTTTCAGGAGTTGGGCTCGGCCCCTTAGTTCCAGTGAAAGGAACTCTTAATGCTTCAGCACACCGACACATTTTGGACAATTTCATGCTCCCAACTTTGTGGGAACAGTTTGGGGATGGCCCCTTCCTGTTCCAACATGACTGCGCACCAGTGCACAAAGCAAGGTCCATAAAGACACGGATGAGTGAGTTTGGTGTCTTTGACTGGCCTGCACAGAGTCCTGACCTCAACCTGATAGAACACCTTTGGGATGAATTAGAGCAGAGACTGCGAGCCAGGCCTTCTCTGACCTCACAAATGCGCTTCTGGAAGAATGGTCAAAAATTCCCATAAACACACTCCTAAACCTTGTGGAAAGCTTTCCCAGAAGCCGTTATAGCTGCAAAGGGTGGGCCGACATCATATTGAAGCCTATGGATTAAGAATGGGATGTCACTCAAGTTCATATGAGTGTGAAGGCAGACAAGCAAATACTTTTGGCAACATAGTGTATGTTGCTAATTAGCTGCAATCAGCTGCATTTCATTTGTGGTGTTTTAATTCTTACAAAACTTTCCTTTATCCTGGTCTGAAGCAAACAAACAGCTGCTCGTACCATAAAATCATGACTTACATCCAATGAGCATGACGCAGATGGAGAAGATCTTCTCAGAGTTGGTGTTGGGGGACACGTTTCCAAATCCCACACTGGTCAGACTGCTGAAGGTGAAGTACAGCGCTGTCACATACTTGTCTTTGATGGAAGGTCCTGAACCTGGTGTGGACGTTTATGAAGAGAGGTTACAAATTATTCTGACGTCAGTTCCTTTGGCCTTCTTTTGGTTTTTCAATCTTAGAACTGTGTAAGGTGGCATCCTCCAGGAGGCTGACACTGGTTCCTTAACTAAAACTAAAATTGAATTCATTTACCAGGATGTCACAGGTGGATTATGTAATTTCTGTTAATTAATGTAGAACTGAGCTCACCAGTGCAGATAACGTCACTTTATTCCACCAGTTTACAAATTATATTATTGGTTTTTTAATACCTGGGATAGAATCATTGAAGTGTTTGCCCAACTGGTCCCCCAGGGTGTGGAGCCAGCCTATTGAACCGTTCCGCTCTACACTACCGATTGCATACCTGGTAAAAAAATACACAGTATTACAAAATGCAACAAAATGCACAGCATTATGAAATTTTACCAATCAAAACACAAACCCATTCTTCTTCAGTTTCACACAGCAGACATGAAAAACAGAGAACAGCTTGCATTTTCCTAAATTTCAAAGTCAACATGAATGAGAGGGATATAGTTGAAGTGTATTTCACAATTCAAAAATAGTCACAATATGAAAAACTTCAAAGAGAAACATTAAAAAGAACAGTGATCAAAATTAGAGAACGCTTTAGGATACCTCACTTGGTGCGTAGGAACGTTTCACACACAAATCTGTGATTTATCAATATTTTCGTACCTGAATTTGTTCTTACTTAAAGGAGAAATTTGGAAGTACCTCTGACCACGCGTATCAAGAAATCATGAAGGCCTGGCTGCCTTAGGAGATTAAAAAAAAAAAAAGACTACCGCTACTACTATTAATAATAATTATTATTACTGCCTTTTGGTCATTGTTTACAGTTGTCCAGTTTATTTACAGTGTTCCAAAACACCATAAGCCACAAAATGCTCAGAAAACAAAATACTAAACGAAAGGTGTAGGCTTTAACCTTTTTACTTTAAACATATTCCAGTATCCCTTATCTCATCTTATCATATCTTAAATGATCTTATCTTTCATTAAAAATGACTTCTATCATTGCTGGATGCCGTCACTTACAGTATAATTCCTTGGCACTATCCGTCAGATGCTGGAGAATCTGGATTTTTTTTTTTCATTGCAGTGAGTTTCTCATCTTGGGCTGACAGATCACGTGCTCCTTGTCCACCTGTTTTCTTCTTTTTCTTTAGTCTGTTAGTCTTTTTCATATCAACTTTGATTCCAAACATTATTTTACTTGAGCCACAGTGAGTGTCTCAGGGGAAAGGAGATTCAGGACTCCCGTTATTTTAATTAATTAATTTTTTAAACGGTCATCCCGTGGAAACACTTTGGAAAGCTGCAATCTCTTCTGATCTCTGATCTCTTCTGGCTTCCTACTTGGACCTCGGACACTATTATTCAATTTGTTCCAGTTGACTTTCTCCTTCTTGCTTGTAGCTTGTAGTCTGCTAGTCCTTAGCGGTGCAGGCTTCTCTCTTACAATGTTGTCACCACTTTCTCCGCTTCACCTGGAGGTAAACGTGTTTCCTTATATAGAGAAATGGGGGCGGGTCAGTATGTAGATAGTATACAAATTGTATGGAGATTGCACATGCCCGTTGGTTCCGAAGGATTCTGATTTACTAACATACGTACAGCGGTAAGAACAAAATAGGCTAGTGTGCACATTTCATAAATCCAACGGTAATTTTGCACGCTCATTTTTTGTGCAGGGTAAGAACATTTCCACGCAAGTATTAGTAAATGAGGCCCAATGTCCTTTGGACAGACGAGACCAAAATGGAGCTGTTTGGCCATAATGCACAGTGCCACATTTGGCGACAAACCCAACACAGCATATCAGCACAAACACCTCATACCAACTGTCAGCACGGTGGTGGAGGGGTGATGATTTGTGCTTGCTTTGCAGCCACAGGACCTGGGGGGCCTTGCAGTCATTGAGTT
Source organism: Paratilapia polleni (assembly GCA_015106735.1). Taxonomy (NCBI): domain Eukaryota; kingdom Metazoa; phylum Chordata; class Actinopteri; order Cichliformes; family Cichlidae; genus Paratilapia; species Paratilapia polleni. Next base: position 2,868 of record VUQI01059438.1, read on the forward strand.
GACCATGAACTCCTCTGTATACCAAAGTATTCTAGAGTCAAATGTGAGGCCATCTGTCTGACAGCTAAAGCTTGTCCCAAATTGGGTCATCCAACAGGACAATGATGCCAAGCACAGCAGCAAATCTACAACAGAAAGGCTGAAAATGAAAAGAATCAAGGTGCTGCAATGGCCCAGTCAAAGTCCAGACCTCAACCTGACTGAAATGCTGTGGTGAGACCTTAAGAGAGCTGTGCATAAATGAATGCCCGCAAACCTCAATGAAGTGAAGCAATGTTGTAAAGAAGAGTGGGCCAAAATTCCTCCACAATGATGTGAGAGACTGATAAAGTCATACAGAAAATAACTACAGTAAGTTATTCGTGCCAAAGTTGGTTCTACCAGCTACTGAATCATAGGGTGTACTTAATTTTTCACATGAGTACATCAAGTCCTGTGAAGACCTTTTTCACGACTGTATTTCAAGTTCTTCCAAAAATGCTAGTCATCCACAGAAGACAAATCCAAACGAGAACAGGATGAAAATGCAGCAGTGTAGCTTGAATTGCTTGCCAATTCACAGCTGAATGGGACAAGGTAGTCTCTTAGCAAAAAATGAGAGAATGTGGACTGAAAGCCAGCTCTGCACTGAAGACCAAAAACAGAACTCTGCTGAGGAACATATCTTGTGGACAGAGGAGAACTGATCCAAATATAATTTTAGAGATGAGCACAAGTTTCATTTAACTTGTTCCGACAGCAAGCATTATGTTCCATGCCAAACAGGAAAAAAATACACCTAAAGTGTGTGAAGAGGTCGGTTAGTCTGGAGGAGGAAACTTCATGGTTTCGGGGATATTTAGTGCAGCAGGAGTCTTACACAGCTACACAGCTCATCAGCACGCTGGTCCTTTCCTGCCACCACTTTTCAATCAACCAGCAATTTTTATGCAAAACAATGCAAGACTCTCTGGAAGATCACTGAGGACAAAGTTATGGCTAAAACAAAAGCCCACTACAGCTACCAAACTGTGGAACAGATGGGAGAGAAGTGGAACAAGATCAAACCAGAGCAATGTGAGAAATTGGTAATATCCTGCAGGCGCAGATGTGCTCAAGACATTCCAAAAAAAGGACCTCTTCCTTCCTTCCTGCTGGTTTTTGAAAGCTGTAACCATCAATAAGATCATTTCTAAACATCTATTCAGCTACAATGGTTAATGTTCTCTAATTTGATCACCGTATTTTTCTGAATAGAAATGTTTTGTTGAATGGCTTTAAGTCATTTTGAATAAATCGTAGTAGACCCAGTGCTATACCCACAACTAAGATTCCTTTAAATTTTGTGTGATCAAGGCCATCAGTACGAGAAAAAAAAAAAGTATTCTGATCTCTGCTGTATGGATTCTGCACACACAGTTTGAATCTTATGTGATTCATCCGAAGTTCATGGTACTGTACCAGATGCAGGCCAGCCAGTGAGCGATGAGGGCAAAGGTGCACATGAGAAGGAAGAGGACAGCTGCGCCGTATTCTGAGTAGCGATCCAGCTTTCTGGCTACGCGAACCAACCGCAGGAGACGAGCAGTTTTCAGCAGACCAATCAGAGTGGTGGTCTGATGGGAGTGGGAGAGAAAGAGAAAAGTGGAGATAAGGTATTGTTAAGCATGGCAGAAACAAAGTCCCTTGGCTCTGATATCTCCTCACAGCACTCCCACCTGCTGTCATCCTGTCTCTCACACACACACAGGTGGTGTAACTGTGGTTTTGTCCTGATGTGATTCACTGTTGAGGAGGTGGTAAAATCTTGACTCCCATTCATTACTGTGGGCTGTCTACTCCTTCTTCTTTCTACTTGTATTCAGCTGGCTCCTTCGTGTCCATACAACAAATAAATAACAGGCCGATTACTGCGCTGGCAGAGTGCCTAGTCCTGCTTTGTGTGTGTGTGTGTGTGTGTGTGTGTGTGTGTGCGTGGTGTGTCCAAACAGTAAATAATAGCTGTCTGTTGAGGAAAAACTCCACTTTCTTGGCTCAGTGGCTTCTTCTGGACAGCATCGATGGAGTGAACCTTGGCGACGATTTCCCCGTGCAATATCTGAATGTTGGGAAATCCCACTTTCATTCTTTTTATCTTGATGGGTGGCTTAATTGCTATAAATTATTTCTTATTCTTATTTCTAATGATTACATAGCTCTCATTATTTATAGTTATATGTTAGATAACACTTATTCTGTCAGTGGAATTACCTTTAGTTCAGCTTTATCACCTCAACCTCAGCGTTTTTATCCTCAGTATGTGGGAAGTATCCTCAGGGGGAATCAGCATGCTACGATGCAACTCACTTACTCCTTCCTTCAACTCCCACTTCTTTCTCCAGACACCCACCTCCCACTTCCTTGAATATCTAACCAACACCTCCATCACTGCACTCTTCAATCATCCAGCAAACCACAGAACTTTATTAACCACTCTCTCTTCAACTATTGAGCTAGCCTGAAATATACTGCTCTGCAGCATTGCTTGTTTCTGTATTACAGCTGCAGCCCTTTTTTGTTTTATTACTGATTAAAGTGACACATGATTAATTTTATACATGAGAAGTGCTGTGCAGCGTGTGAATAAAGTTTTCTGTTCAAACATTTAGAACGCCCGTGCCAAACTAGAGATGAATCAGTTTTGAGGATAACTTCAGGTTGCCTCTTGTAATGGAAGTATGATACTAAATTATTTTTGATCAGCTGATTAAAAGATTGAAATCATCGGCTCTACAGGATTTAATGAAAAATGGAAAACATTTTTATTTCAAAAGCGTGCAACCTTAGATTTGTTGTTCCTGGAAAAAAAGTAATTACAGTATGTATTAGTTTCAAGAAAAACAGACACTTGAATTATTTTCTAGTATAATATTCTGAGAGGGAAATGTATGCTAGACATCATGACCTCAAATTTAAAAACGTACTGCTTGCTATGAAGTCTACAGTATGCACATATAAACTTCTTCTTTCCAGGAAACTTTCAAGTAAGTAAGAAATTAGAGACCTGTCCAACTGTCGGTATCAAATAAACAATAAGATTAAACACATGAAAGCACCACGTGTTTGCCATTCTTGGATCATAAATGACGTAAAGGCCCCCTGCAATGAAAACTGAGTGTTTAACTTTAACATACCTTAATGTTGTTTTTATACAGTAGAAGACAGATCACAACTGTGATCAAAGAAATCAAGGTCACTCCTGGGCATTTTGCCCTGAAACTGCAGTGTACCAGTGACAGTCTCAAAATCACAGACTCAGACCGCGAGGGTCTCATATTTAACGCACCTAAGGAAGCAATCCGGTCAACCTGCGGGGTGCGGCTAAAGTGTCAAAGCTAGCGATCAGGCGCAAATTCATTTTAAAATTATTCCTGATAATGGAGTCAAGGCTAATGCTGACTCTGCACACTTGTGTCATTTCAGCTCAGTGTGAGGGTCTCTGCTGCCGTTTTGCTGCTGTCCGTTTCACAGTTTGCATTGTGAAGTGAAGACTACGTTACGTTACGTTGTCATCAACTCAGGAATAAAAGTGTCCCTAAGACAGTTAATCTGTTTAAATGCTTTGCGTGTGATGATAATTTTGTTTTAATTTAACAGCCAACACTGTTGTCCAATGTGTTCCAGTCACTCCAGTCTCACTTGAGTGCTTCATGACTTTTTCTCTCCCCTGACAGTGGAACCGCACCCTGCCTTTTGGACCTCCTATTTTACCTCTCAAAAGTGCACAAACAAAACACATACTTTGGACCAGCGTTGTGTGTCAGGTAACTTATGAGTGAGGCTTGCAGATGCAGAGTTACATCTGAGCTATTTTAAAGCATGAAAGCATTGATTTCATGAAAACATTATGCAAATTTGGTGACCAGAGATGAGTTTTAGGTCTTGTGTACACTGCACTGATGTCAGAAAGACACATTTTGTTTTGATGCTCGGCCACGGCTGACTACAAATCAACTTCCCCACGGAGACAATTAAATTATGAAACAAAAAATAAACCACCTCTGCCTCTCTCTTTATTTCCTGTTCCCTATCCCCTCCACCTGCCTGTGTCCCTCCACCTATCTCTTTATCTTTCTGCTTGTTATCTTCACTTTATTGCATTAGATAAAAACACTGGCAGAGATGGCAGACAAGATGTCAATGCACCATTTGTCTTGTCTTCTTTTTTCCCCCCTCCATCTCACTGCCGCTTGTCTTGTTCTCTTCCTCCCGCCCTCCCTCATAACTTCACTGCAGCATACAAACAGGCAACTATCTCTCTCCCTCCACTGTGACATACCTCCTCTCCATTGCGGTAGATGAGCAGGTCAAAGGGAATAGCAGCCACCATGTCGATGAGGAACCAGCCTTTGAAATAGTGGACGGCTATACGCACTGGGTGGCTCACCACTTCATCGTTAGAGTTTACATATGTTGTCCTGAGAGAAACAGTGAGGATTATGTAAAAACTGCAGACAATAATAGTTGTTGTTGCAACACTTTTGACACAAATATACAATTACTCTGCAAAACTGACCTCAATTAGCATCACTTTTTTTTTAAAATAATGCCTCAATGAGAGTTTCTTCTTTTACAACAAGCTCCAATTAACACACTCAGAAGAGTTATAGTGATTGGGAATTTTTTTTTACATTTCTGTTTTATTGCACCAAATCTGACTACAGGTTCTGCTGGGGCTGTTTCTATTATCATGAGTACCACTACAGTTCAGACCTGAAGTTGATGAGGATGTCAATAATGAACATGATGTCCACTATGAGGTCCACCACATTGAGAGGAGAGCAGGAGTAAATGCAACTCTGCATGGCTGCGTCTTCCTGAGAGGAGAGGAGACATGAACAAAAAAAGGAAGAAAAAAGACATAAGAGAAAACACAGGCAGACAGGAGAATAATAACAAGCATAATCTAATGCTCTAAAAATAGAGCACATCTTTCAAATGGATTAGCATTAAGGGTTTTAAGCTCATTTGCATATGCATATAGACCAAACATGAGAAAGTGACACAAAGTTTTGCGATTTGTCATTGGGCTTTATGAAGTAAATTCAGCTTCCAACTCCATATTTTTATTTTTGGACTCTACCAGAGTACCTATGCATAATTCACATTTCTAAATAATCCTAATTTATTTTATAGTGAGCCCTGGTGCAGCCCCTCAGTTCATCAACTGTCTGAAAGCAGCCGTTTAAGCTCCCTTCCCCTCCCTTTGAGCCAACTTTCTCCCGATTGGCTGCACCTCAAACAAAAAATCTCAACAGCTGGTTGGTGGAGCTTCTCTATTCACAGCCAGAGCTGTGTCCCTTAGATGACCATATCAGGGATATCTGCTCTCAATGACATCATACAGAGCCAAGGCTAAAAAAAACTGTCTGAAACTGAGTGTTTAGAGCAGTCTGAAGCCTCGGCCTTTGGCTCACAGGGATTACTTGCATATACACTGACCTCATCATCTAAAACGAATGTCCTTTTTGCTATGAGCATCCACCATAGTAACAGTAGATATAAGACAGAAAATGAGGAAAGATGCATTCGGTCCACTTTAATGATTCTGTCCCTGGATGAGAGCCCACCTGGTCGTTGAGGAGGAATGCGGCTGAGTAGGGAGTCAGGATGGCGGTATAGATAACCAGCAGCAGAATGAGCCAGTCCCACACCGCTTTGAAGGGGCTGTAGTGCAACACCGTCCACTTGTGGATGCGTGGAGCCTGCAGCTTGTACTCTGGCAACACATCTGCACCCAGAGACAGCACCTATGTGGACAGAGGAAGTCAGAGAGGGGTGATCAGACGTTGAATAATTGGAGACACAGAAGACGGGAAGAGAACTGATGAGACAAAAGTAAGAAGAAGAGCTGTGTGTGTGTGTGTGTGTGTGTGTGTAAAGGGCTGAGAAAGGGAAAAGGAAGAGTAAATGCAAAGAGGAGAAAGAATGAATGAAAGGAGGATAATACATTAGCCCACCACAACACACACAGGATGCAGTGATCCAAAATTACAAATATGCAAACTATGTGCGCGCTTACACACACACACACACACACACACACACACTCACACACACACACACACCCTGAGCATATATAATGATTTCATGAAATATACATAGTCTTTCATTTATGCAGTGTGCCTTCAGTGGCTACAGTAGCAGTGTTTTGCAATTACAGCAATAGAGGCAGAGTCCAGTGAAGCTGATGAGAACTGTTCTGAAGGCACTGACCCTCTTAAGGTCACCCTTCCAGGCAGCTCGTCTCCAACACACAAAACCGGAGTCGCTCTAATTGTGCACATGCACACCAATGCATAGATATACGCACAGAATCTCATACAGTAGGCTCTCTCTCTCTCACACACACACACACCCAAACACTGCAAAGCTATGATTCCAGTCACATGTCTACTGTACCAGTAGCTCTGACACAAATGCTTCGATGCAAAAGCTGACAAGTGACAAGGAACCGCATATAAGCAGAACATTCCAAACACTATATACTGTATATACAAACACACACACATCCTTTTCCTCTCTCTTCCCCATCTCACACAAATGGAATGAAATCTTGGGTATTACGGTGCGCTTCTAAGTAGCTTTATTTGCAGTAATGTATTCAATCGCCTGGACTGCACTCTCCCTGGAAGAGAGCAGGAATGAATCAGTACAAAGAGGAATTAACACAGCCTGCCTGGTGTCTCTGCCTAATGGAATCACACAGTGAACAGCAGAAGCTCGACTGCTGTGCTGAAAGCAAGGACACAAAAACACTGAGCACATGACAAATCTAGAAGTGAGTTTGGACTAACTTTCAGAGCTGTGCAGTGTACCCACCTAGACAGCAGGACAATCAACATTAGGTTGGTTGGCTTGATAACTCATGCCTTGATCTCACAAAGCGGGCTCAAAAAGCTAAGCATCTGTGTGTGTAAAAAGCAAAAAAGCATACCTGATGTAAAATTGGCCACTATCCCTTACAAGGTTGGCCCTTTGTGGACCGCTGTTAGCATTCCAGTCCTCCTGTTACATTTGGTTTGCTCCCATTCTGACCACTTTCGCCTGCACAATTGCATATTTGATTTCAAATGTAAGAGCCCAAACATCAACTTCTTTGTCAAACTGACCCGATTTTCATGTCATGGTTCAACACTAGTGATGAGAATGGGGTCTCCAGCTACCACCCATTCACTAGAAGAGATCACAGTGTCCAAGGCCGAAGAAGGTGATATAAAGCTGTCAGGATATAAAGTTGATGTTTTCTGACACTCAGATTCAGTGTCTGTGTTCATAAACCAGCCTTGGGTAACTGTATTTTGCTGAATTTATAGTAAACCCAAGAATTGTGCATGTCTCTTACCATTTTTGTGTCTTTCTTTCTTTTGGAAGCATTGTCTTTAAACTTTCTTATATATTCAAGTCTGTTAAAAGCTAAAGTGTTATGAAGCTCCTGAAGAGCCAATCTGAAGAGTTTTACTGTGACAAGTAGACACAGATCTACTTTAACCTCCTGAGGAGTCTGAGGGAGAACACTTGGCACAAACAACCCTAAATGTGCTGCTTGCCATCATGTACTGAACGTATCTTTTTTTGCCAGGCCAAAAAAAATCTTTGCTCCCCACCTATTCTACTCAACCGATTCGCCTCTCTCGACTGTCTGTCCTCTTCCCGCGAATGAATTTCAAGCTGAAGTGTTGCCATTCTCAAACAATAGATGAAGTCTAGTGTGCTTTGAATATCAGCAAGAGAAATGGGTCAGAATGGAACTTCAAAGGAGTGATGCAAAGTAATAGGAGTGCAGCCATAATTAAATCAGCTATGATTTTTTTGCTTTTTGACTGCACCTTCTACAAGGAACAATTTATAATAAAGATGCAGTCCAACACCAATTTAGGTGCCTGCCTTAACTGCTTGAACTGGCTCTATTAGGCAGTTAAATGCAACTACACTATATTGCCAAAAACTTTCCACAAGGTTTAGGACTTTTTGACCATTCTTCCAAAAGTGCATTTGTGAGGTCAGACACTGATGTTGGACGAGAAGGCCTGGCTCACAGTCTCCGCTCTAATTCATCCCAAAGGTGTTCTATCAGGTTGATGTCAGGACTCTGTGCAGGCCAGTCAAGTTCTTCCACACCAAACTCGCTCATCCATGTCTTTATGGACCTTGCTTTGTGCACTGGTGCACAGTCATGTTGGAACAGGAAGGGGCCGTCCCCAAACTGTTCCCACAAAGTTGGGAGCATGAAATTGTCCAAAATGTCTTGGTATGCTGAAGCATTAAGAGTTCCTTTCACTGGAACTAAGGAGCCGAGCCCACCTCCTGAAAAACAACCCCACACCATAATCCCCCCTCCACCAATATTTGTAGAAGCAGTCTGCATGCCTAGGTGCTTGATTTTATACACCTGTGGCCATGGAAGTGATTGGAACACCTGAAT
>VUQI01059439.1:0-13827 GCA_015106735.1 Paratilapia polleni
ATCAGTTAGCTGTTTTGCAACTACTCTTTCAAGAATTTTAGAAATAAAAGGAAGGTTAGAGATTGGCCTATAGTTAGCTAAGACAGCTGGGTCAAGTGAAGGCTTTTTAAGTAATTTAATTACCACCACCTTAAAAGCCTGTGATACGTAGCACGTTAATAAAGATAGATTGAGTATATTTAAGATTGTAGCATTAATTAATGGTAGGACTTTGAACAGTCTTGTAGGGATGGGGTCCAATAGACACGCTGATGGTTTAGAGGAAATAATTATTGAAGTTAACTCAGAAAGATCAATCGGAGAGAAAGAGTCTAAAGAAATAAAAGCAGTTTTAAAAGTTGTTGTACTTAATATGTCTGAGGGACGAATGTGAATAATTTTTTTCTCTAATGGATAAAATTAATTAATTAAATTAATTATTAAATTTAATTGTGAAGAAATGTATGAAGTTATTACTAGTTAAAGTTAAAGGAATACTTGGCTCAACAGAGCTCTGACTCTTTGTCGACCTGGCTACAGTGCTGAAAAGAAACCTGGGGTTGTTCAGTGATGAATAGTAAGATGTCCTAGCCTTATGGGGGGCTTTTTTATAGAGCTACAAACTATTTTTCCTGACCAAACTAAACTCTTCTGATTGAGTACAATGCCATATCCTCTCCAACTTAAGAGTTATCTGCTTTAAGGCATGCGTTTGTGAATTATGCCAGGGAGTCAGGCTCTGATTTGAAGCTTTCTTTTTCAGAGGAGCCACAGTCTCCAGAGTCGTACGCAGTGAGGATGTAACACTATTAACAAAATAATCAACCTATGTGGGAGTAACGTTTAGGTAGCTGCTCTGCATTGTGTTGGCACATGGCACTGAAGAAGATAAAGGAGTTAACAGTGGAGGAATTACTTCCTTAAATTTAGTTACAGCACTTTCAGAAAGACATCTACTGTAATGACATTTATTCCCCACTGCTGTGTAGTTCATTATTGTAAATTTAAATGTTGTTAAAAAATGATCAGACAAAAGAGGGTTTTAGGAAATACTGTTAAATGTTTAGTCTCTAATTAATTAAATGCAGTAATGAGTAAGGGCCAGGTGGCGATAGATAACAACAAATAAAACTGTTTTTTGAGTTTTCCAGTTATGGTGGACAAGGCTGAGAGTCAGTCTTTCAAATGAATTAAAACTCTGTCTGGGTCTTTGTTTGATTAATAAAGACCCAGGAGTGAAAGATTGGTGCCACTCCTCCTCCACAGCCTGTGCTTTGAGGATTCTGACAGTTAGTATGACTCGGGGGTATTGATTCATTTAAACTAACATATTCATCCTGCTGTAACCAAGTTTCTGTAAGGCAGAATAAATCAATGTGTTGATCAATTATTAAATAATTTACTAACAGGGACTTAGAAGAGAGAGACCTAATGTTTAATAGCCCACATTTAACTGCTTTACAAGTATACATACAGGGTCAAAAGTATACATGCACCCCCACTAATATTTGGTTAAATGTCCCTTAGCAAGGGAAGGCCATTCTAGAAGCTTAATGTTAGCCTGCTTTATCCATCCATCCATTTTCTTCCGCTTATCCGGGGCCAGGTCACGGGGGCAACAGCCTAAGCAGAGAAACCCAGAACTCCCTCTCCTCAGCCGCCTCCTCTAGCTCATCTGGGGGGACACCGAGGCATTCCCAGGCCAGCCGAGAGATATAATCCCTCCAGCGTGTCTTGGGTCTACCCCGGGGCCTCCTCCCAGTGGGACGTGCCCTGAACACCTCACCCAAGAGGCGCCCAGGAGGCATCCTTATCAGATGCCCAAGCCACCTCAGCTGGCTCCTTTCGATGTGGAGGAGTAGTGGCTCTACTCTGCCGGCCTCTGCCAGACGCTCCCAGCGCACCCTCACTAAACGTTTTGGCGCGCCAGGCCTATCCAGCATCCTCCCCCGCCACCTGATCCAACTCACCACCAGGTGGTGATCAGTTGACAGCTCGGCTCCTCTCTTCACCCGAGTGTCCAAAACATACGGCCTCAGATCAGATGATACGATTACAAAATCGATCATCGACCTGCGACCTAGGGTGTCCTGGTGCCACGTGCACTTATGGGCACCCTTATGTTCGAACATGGTGTTAGTTATTGACAAGCTGTGATTTGCACAGAAGTCCAACAATAGAACACCACTTGGGTTCAGATTGGGTAGGCCGTTCCTTCCAGTCACGCCCCTCCAGGTCTCTCTGTCATCACCCACATGAGCGTTGAAGTCCCCCAGTAGGACGATGGAGTCACCCGATGGAGCACCCTCCAGTACCCCACCCAGCGACTCCAAGGAGGCTGGGTACTCTGAACTGCTGCCTGGCGCATAAGCACGAACAACAGTTAGGACCCGTTCCCCAACCCGAAGGTGCAGGGAAAAGCACCTGACCCCTACAGCTCCTCCTGCGAGTGGTGGGCCTACAGGAGGGCGGGCCCATGTATCATCTTCGTGCTGCGCCCGTTAAAAGTAAGACAGAATATGTGTGTGAGTGAGAGGGAGGAAGGTGGACTGGTGAAGATGCAGGGAGTAGAGGTAGTTAAGGTGGATGATTTTCTATATCTAGGGTCAACCATCCAAAGCAATGGACATTGCACAAGAGCACCAAAGAGGTGAAGAAGAGAGTGTGGGCAGGGTAGAGTGAGTGGAGAAGAGAGTCAGGGGTGGTTTGTGACGGTTTACAAGATGGTAGTGAGACCTGCTATGATGTATGGTTTGGAGACAGTGGCACTAACAAAAAAACAGGAAGCGGAGCTGGAGGTGGCAGAGTTGAAGATGTTAAGATTTTCATTGAGAGTGACCAGGAGTGACCGGATTAGAAATGAATATCTCAAAGGGCCAGCTCATGTTGAGCGGTTTGGAGACAAAGTAAGAGAGGCAAGGTTGAGAGGGTTTGGACATGTGCAGAGGAGGGATAGTGGATATATTGGACAAATAATGTTGAAGATGGAGTTGCCAGACAGGAGGAAAAGAGGAAGACCTCAGAGAAGGTTCATGGATGTAGTGAAGGAGGACATGCAGAGGGTTGGTGTGATAGAAGAGGGTGCTAGGGACAGGTTGAGATGGAGGCAGATGACCCACTGTGGCAACCCCTAACGGGAGCAGCCGAAAGAAGAAGAAGAAAGAAGAAGTGTAGGTTTACACATAATTTAAATGTTGTTCTATGTTCATGAGTTTCCAGGTAACTCAGTGAAGTCTTTACCTTCACTAACATCTCACAATAAATGAGGTCAGTTTTCATAAAGTAACTTAAACTAACTTAAAGTAGTTTTCATTTGGTTAAAATTATTTTTCATAAAGTTTATAAGTCCTATAAAACATGAATATATTTGATATTGTTCAGATAAAGTTAATACATTTTTAATTTTACTTTCCATTTTTTGACCTGTGTAAATGAAATGACCTCAAAACCTAATATAAATTCCCTAAATTTGAGTACTTCATATTCTCATAATCCCTTTTTTATCTCTCTTTATTTCATAGAGGCACTTACTCCAAAAAGCCATTCTGTTAATTACTCACCATTTCTTTAAATAATGGGATAGGAGTGGAAGGGAGGTGGGCTGAATACTTTTATCTTGCCATTAGTGACATCTCTTCCTTTATTTAAGTTCACAAATTGCTGTAACCTTACAAAGTAGTAAGTAGCCATCTAGTGTTACAAAGCAGCTATTTAGCCTTTGTACTATAACAGCTCAGGCAATCTGTGTCACCAGGCAGGCTACAATTGCATGAGCTCACCTCTTTATTGAGTGATGTGCGTTTTACTGTGGTGGTGCTGAATCCTCAGTTTGTCTGAACCCTGCTTAAAGTTGATTTGCATAAAAGCATCGGACTAGACAATATTACAAGCACATGAATACTCAAAACGGCACTGTCCACCTCCTGCCCCTGAGTGAGTAGGAGACCACAGGTTGTGACTGCGGGCACACATTCAGCACATTTGCCATTAACCCGGGAATAAAGTATGAGAACATGTTACAACTTCCCCACATACCAACAGAGATGGCTTAAAAAGAGATAATATACATAGTGGACTATTTAAAAAATAATGGGAATTATTATTATTATTTGTATTATTATTTATTTATTTATTTTATTTATTATATATTTAACAATATTAACCTTGCAATAAGAAGTTGTTAGTAGTAAGTTAGTCTACAACTCACTCCAACCAGTTAATCTTCTAGGGGCATGAATATAGTCAAGTCCCAGCAGAATCACAGTTATATGTTATTTAGTTCTTCTTTGTAAAACATTAAATCACTTTTCACAGAGACACAGACACCTGTTTCAGCTTTTTCGAAAACCTGTAACAAAGAAAAAGTGAAATAGCATGTCACAAGAAAAAAAAGAAAAAAATACTGATAAAGACCAACAAAAACCCAATGAATGAGATTAAATTTCATTTAAAATTCAGAATTGTCATGCTTATTTTTGGTGCTCACTAATTAAATCATTTAAGAGTCCAGTTCAATCTTTTTTATTATTGTTGTTATTTTGGTGCTTCCAAAAGGCTTTTCTTTGCTCTGCATTGTGTTTTTCTCTTAAAATAGCTTAAAATAGCTGTTTTTGTTGGTTTTTGTTCAGTGGTGAATTATTTTCTCTTGTTTATGTGTGACTCATTTTAGCTTGTTTAATTACTTGATTTCTTCTGTTTTCCAGTTTGCCTCTTTTTTCTTTTATCATGTTTTTCTTTTTTTTTTTTCTCTCTCTTACATTGCAAAAAATTTTCTACTCACGGTACCAACCGTCCTACATGTACTCTACAGGACATTTAAACTCATTCAAGTTCTTCTCAACACTTTTTTCATGAAGTATTTTAGCTTACAGCATTCAACAGGACCGATAATCACATTTTTCAATTTTTCTGATTCCTTCACAAAAAATTTTTTCTCGTATCTTTTTGACCATTAGCTAAAACTACCTACCAGCATCTTTTTCAAAACCCCTTTCTAAAATCTTTCTAAAACTGGGTTTTCTAAAAGATCCCTTACCTCTTAGTACAATTCCATGCCCCAATTGGGAAAAGAGTCTATTCCAAAGTCTATTTCCAAACTGTTGAAGAAATGACTCTAAGTCCTGTTTTACAAGAGTCTGTTGTGGCATTATGTTTATTGAGTATTCTGGCATACAGTCTGCTTACCAACTTATCAAGACTCTGGTAAGGTCCGAACCACTTAAAAAACATGACATTTATATTGATGCATAAGAGGATGGGAGGGGACAACAATCGATACATGGGGTATGATTTACATGTACGTGTTACACAGTGACAAAAATTATAACATTAAAGATTATGAAGGCAACAAAGGGTTGACAAGATCACAGACTTAAACATACAAAAGTAAAACAAAGGGGTGACAGGGTCATAGGGTCAAACAGTGCCAGAGGTAGGGGACTGCCTTTTGGTTAGAGGAATTGTTTTCATTAAACACAATATTAAAAGGTCGAAGACTGAGAAATAGTGAGTCTGTCTCAATATTCTTCATAAGTGGTTTTAACAAAAGTATAGCATTAACTGCTTGAGCCATTTTTATGCATGGGCCCCCATTTTCAGTCTAGTATCATATAAAAACCATACTCTATAGCACTGTCAGAAACAAGAGAGAAGATCGGATGAAACAAAGAAAGAAGCATGTCTGATCTATCTGATAGAAATGTTTTAAACCAAACTCTATGCTATTGGGTGTGGGATATTATTTGAATTATCATCATCTAAAATCTGAAAGTGATGGTAGGCATTAAGTTAACCTATTAACTTATTCATTAAGTCATTAAGTTCAGTTCAACTCCCATACGGGCATTTCCCAGAAAATGCTGCTGAAAATGACAGCTGCATTTCCCGTACTTTTGGGCTTTGCACAAAAAATTTGGGGCTGCATATTTCTCCTACAGCTGCAAACAGAAGAAGGAACTGAGAAAAAAGCACAAGAGCGCCTTAACCTCCAACTTACTCATCACAGAGTGACCAAATAGGTGGGGCCCAAGGCAAATGATGATAGAGAAGGCCTTGGAGCAGCAGTGGGCCATATCTGATATCCCCTTTGCTGACCAAAACACACAATTCATCTGGCTGCCTCCTGGCAGGACCTGGGTGTACTTGAGTTTGTAAATCTGGCATTACAACTTTTGCAAGACTTTACTGCTACACTTTCACATGCAAATCTTCTATTTGTTGAGCATGAAATTTTCATTTGTTGATCGTAAGATTGCCCACAAAAGGAAGATGACCTTGACTGATAAAAGTTGGATGTGGGTTCTGGGTCTGAAAAATGAAGCCAATTCTTTCTAGTGGCCAGCAGGGGGAGACTCCTCTGTTCAAAAACACACCAGCACTTCCAAAGTCATGTCTGATTCTGAGTCAATTCTTTGGCCATCCAATGCCAAGCCCAATCCTGAGCTGTCCAACATCACGTCCTCAACAAAATTTGCTGCTGCTGGCTGCCTGCCCAAGCTCTCCAGTCCCCCCGATACCCCTGGACTCTCGAGCTTCTGGTTCCTCCTCCAGACTTCACCCACCTGGGTCATCTTGGACTTTTGGACTTGTTTTTTAAGGAAAAGGCTATTTGAGTGTTGGTTCCTGTTGAAGAATGAATATTTTTCCTTGTGTTTAGTGTTTACCTATGCCACCGGATCAATAAAGCGCATGTTCAGATACCCAATTGCTCTCTCTGTCTTTAGGGTGGCGAAGGACACAGACTTGCCTGCAAGAGCGATTAACAAGTAAGGCTGACATCAGAGAGACTGTGTGTTTTGATAGAGACAAGAAACTGCATTTTTATTCTGATGCTTACTGAGTTTTGTTTGCTATGAATGATTCTTGTGTTTGATGCCACTGCTTCTTTTTGCACGTGTATTGTCATAATGTGGAGTGTGTTGAGATGAGGACCCAAATGCACTGATGCAGAGGAAGAGTTCAATAACAAGAGGTGAGTCCTTTGTTTTTTACTTTTGATTATAAGGACTTCGTCATCCACAAAACAGAGTCCAAGGGAAACCAGAAACACTAGGATTAAACAGGAACATCCAGGGAACACAGGCAAGCAAACAGGCAAGGAACACAGTATGGCATGACAAGGAACAAGAACTAAAATTATATAATAAAAATAAGAATAAGAACTAAAAGGCCCGCAATAACATGAGATGAAAATCAAAACAGGAATCCGAACTCTAAGAAAAGATAAACTCAACCAAACTCAATCAAGAATATATTCACTAAGAATTCAAAATGAAAACAAAGACAAAACCCTTATGCTAGAATAAAGATGACTACAGAAAGACTAAGGACAAAACACTACAGGAACTAAACAAATGCAAATTTCAGTTCAGTTAATTCAGTTCAATTCAATTTCTTTTAACAGCGCCAAATCACAACAACAGTCGCCTCAAGGCGCTTTATATTTTAGGGTAAAGACCCTACAATTTTCAGTTATTGCTGACTGATTTCCACTCTCCCGCTTTCCAATGATCCACTTGGATAAGGAACTTGCTAAAATAAAGGGTTCTTTTTTTTCTCAACAGTTGATATGTCCAGTAACTTCTGGAAAATGAAAGTTGAGCAGTATAAGCTGGCCTTCTCCTCTGGCAATCACCAGCTCCCATGGAACTGATGCCCGTTTGGATTTTCAAACTCTTCACCTGAATTTAATATCTTCTTCCAAGACCATGAGTGATGACACCACCCATGATAATCTCATCTACGTAAATGAAATCCTCATACACAGCCAAACTTTTGAGGCACACTTAACAGAAATCTACCACATCTTCAGTCAGCACTCCAGTGCAGGAGCCAAGGTGTCCCCTACCAAAAGGCAATGGTGCTGCACAAAGGTTGAGTACATTGGTTTGTTGGTGGGTGCCAATGGTAATGACTCCCAGATGAGGAAACATACCAGATAGAGAAAGCTGTTCAAGATATCAAGGCTCCAACCAGTGTGTCAGAGTACAGGATCTTTTTGGCCATCTGTAGCTATTCCAGACAGTTTATTGAGAACTAAGCAGAGATAGCCAGGCCTCTATAAATTGATTTGCATGTCATTGAGCAAAATATATATTTGATCCTCAAGCAAAACATGACTTAGTACTTGGAGAAGCCTTTGTTGGCAAGCACAGCGATAAGACATTTCTTGTAGTTGGTCACAAGGTTTCATCTCAGGAGAGATTTTGGCCCACTCCTCTTTACAGAAACTCTCTACATCCTTTAAGTTTCTTGGCTGCTGTTTGGATACTCAAAGCTTCAGCTCCCTCCACAGATTTTTTTTTATAGGATTGAGGTCTGGAGACTGACTAGACCACTCCATGACCTTAATGTGCTTCTTCTTTAGCCACTCCTTTGTTGCCTTGGCGGTATGTTTTGGGTCATTGTCATGCTGGAACCCCTTCCACGACCCATCTTCAGTGTTCTGACTGAGGGAAGGAGGTTCTCGTCCAAACTTTTATGATACATGGTCCTGTCCATTGGCCCCTCACTGCAGTGAAGTCGTCCTGTAGCCTTAGCAGGAAAAACAGCCCCAAAGCATAATGTTTCCACCTCCATGCGTGTCTGTGGGGATGGTGTTCTTTGGGTCATATTCACCATTTCTCTTCCTCCAAACACGGCGGGTCGAGTTGATGCCAAAGAGCTCGATTTTGGTTTCATCTGACCACAGCACTTTCTCCCACACCATCTCTGAATCATTTAGATGTTAGATGTTGGCAACCTTAAGATGGGCCTGTACATGTGCCTTCTTCAAGGGGACCTTGCAGGTGCTGCAAGATTTCAGTCCATTACGGCGTAGTGTAGTGCCCAAAAGTAATTGGACAATTGACTGTCAAGCAGTTTCATTGCCAGATTAGTCCTGTTCACAAATTATTCCATGACAAAATTCCAAGTGTTCCAAGGAGACCATCATTACGCTGAAAACCAAAGTAAATCAATCACAGATTTAGCAGAAACTTTAGGAATGGCCAAATCAACTATTTCATACATTCTTAGCAAAACCAAAAAGCCTGGAAGACCACAGAAGACAACTAAAGTGGATGATTGCAGAATTCTTCCCTTGGTTAAGAAAAACCCCTCACAACATCTAGCCAAGGCAAGAATACTCTTGATAAGATAGGCATGTCATTGTCAAAGTCTCCAATCCCATCCCTGGACCTCAATATACAGTAAGGATAGGTTACTGTAACCATCAACCCGTGATGTCATCTGCATTTTTATTCTGATGCATACTGAGTTTTGTTTGTTATGAAGGATTTCTTCATGCCAATGCTTTTGTGCCAGTGCTTCTTTTTACTCCTGCTCTACTTTAGATTTGTACCGCACACACACATGCACACACACAAACACACACACAAACACACACATGCACACACAAACACACACACACACACACACAGATGTAGTCGCTTCCATGTTCCATCTTTGGTGTTAGAGGAAAGTTAGCGAAAGGTAAGTCTTGGAGACTCAGGGAATTCAGAGTTTCCCAATGAGCACCATCACACCTAAACCAACCCCATCTCCATGGGCCTGTGCCTTCCTTCGTTTCAAACCACTCACACCTGCACGTGCGTGCACACACACTCGCACCTACACTAATGGCTATTTTATTAGATACACCTTGCTAGTATGTGGTTGGACACCTTTTTGCCTTCAGAACTGCCTTAATTCTTTGTGGCACAGATTCAGGTGCTGGAAACATTCCTCACAGATTTTGGTCCATATTGACATAATAGCAAACACAGCTGCTGCAGATTTGTCAGCTGCACATCCATGATGCATCCCAAAGGTGTCCTACTGGGTTGAGATATGGTAACTGCGGAGGCCATTTGATTACAGTGAATTCATTGTCATGTTCAAGAAACCAATTTGAGAGTATCTGTGCTTTGTGATATGGGCTGGAAGTAGCCATCAGAATGTGGGTGCACTGTGATCATAAAGGGATAGACATGGTCAGCAACAATATTCAGGTAGGCTGTGGCATTTAAACAATTCTCAGTTGGTGCTACCACTTTATTGCAATGTAACATTAACCTTTCCTTCCTTTCCTTATGCCAGGTTCAGTCTACACAGTATCAGACTGAATATGGAGCGATCCAGATGACATAGGGTGACAGTTTGCATCAGGACTGGAAATGGGTATTGGACACAGTTTTATCTCATATAGTGTCATCTTGGACAAAAATCAACTCTGATTTCACAACTAGTGACTGTAGAAAACATCAACAACCTGACAGCTCCCCAGAAGTGAAGCTAAAATTGCCCCCTGGTGTCTGGCTACAGTATAGGTCATAAAACCCCTCCATGTCAGTGGATCAGACTAAACCAAAACTAAATCAAAAATTTCACCTCAAATAGAATCTTTTCTCAAAGATGCTTTTGGCCATATTAAGTAGTTCTTATCACGTTACGATGGTTGGCGATTTAGCATTACATTGAACATTTGTGACTGTGCTAATTTTGCTACTTCAGTGTCAAACTTGATAGCTTTAAGTACAAGTATTATAGTGTTATTATGGTCCATTTGAAATAAATAACAAGACTCAAGACATTAGATTATTTTAAGCATTTTCTTGGATAAAGGCTGTTTGGTTTAAAGAACCCAGGGCCCTTACCTGACACAGCAAGCACAGGTGGACTACAGTAAGTTAAATCAATTGTTTTGTAAACTAATCAATAAATTAACGTCATTAAGTAGCTAGCTGAGATAACAAGCACCTGTTAGCTATCGGGGTAAAAATTCGCAAAATACACATGAATTAATTTGCCCTGGCTAAATTAATCATTCTGTTGGGCCTGAATGTTAATTAATAGTCAGTGCTGTAGTATGGACATTAGTTCTGCTGCACTGACTGTACTGGACAGAAAGATGTGAAGATGTGCAGCAGGTAGAATGTGGCAATGAAACTGACAAATGTAGAAGTCATTGGGCTTGCCCAGTCACTAACTAAAGTTACCGTTACTGTACTTTTATTATGAGCATTGTACTGTAAGAGCAACAGTCTGGCTCTTCTTCAGCTCCTGTACAGAGCTGAAATTACTTTAAATATTTGCAAGATAGCAGTATATTTCTTTACACATACCTATAGAGAGTAACACTAAAAAAATTCAGAATCCATAACTTTGCTGCCATCTAAAAAAAAGATTCCTCATTAACAGCAGTACAAGCGCTGTATTAACCAAAGATAAAGGACTGCAATGTCTAAAAGCTTTCTCACAGTATTTGAGCAGACATTTACAAACAGCTGTTTAGCTGATGATATAATAATTCACAGAAATAGGACTGAAATACTGATAACACAGCTGATGTCTACAAATTTAAAGAAACAGGGTTTAACCAGAGCTGTATGTGGCTAAGCAGTTTATCTCAGTTTGTAACATACAATAAAACTCTGAGAAAAACCAGCCCCCCCTTTCTAGCTGTAGCTGTAGGCAGGTTTTCATCTTCAGTCAGTATTTTGATGTTAAAATATTTGTAATGTTACTCATATTTCACATGTTTTCCAATGAGATTTTATTGGGTTTAGATTTAGGAGGACGATATAGCAGGGCACAAAGTATTCTTTCAAGCTGTACAAGTTCAAACAGTTGCAGTTCAAAGCTAGAGAATAAGTCACTTTTCAAAAGGCAACAGGAGGATTTATTCTTAAAAACTGAAGTCAGATCCCCTCCCCTGCAAGTTATTCTAGGACAACTGATAAATCCACACTTATTGGGCCAAGGTTCAGAGAAAGTGCTGGACTCACCAGTCAGCCAGGTCTCACAGTCACACAGAGGATGTCCAGTCCAAGAGCAAAAAAAGTTATTTAATTTTAAATGACTTCATTTCATTTAAAGGCTTTATTGGTCAATGATCTAGCATTCACCAGGGCCATCCAGATTGGAGCTGGTTTTCCTTCAGTTTTAGCGCTATGGCTTAGTGGTCGAAGATTGTGATGATTCAGTCCTCGGCATAGGTGACTGTAGGTCATATGATTTGAGTAACAAACAGTAATTACAGTTTGTATGGGTAGAAGGACCATGGGAAGTGATGAAACCTGGTATCTGTAGTGGGGGCTAGAGTCAGTTGCTTTGGTCTGCTGAATGGCCGCAGAGGAAGGGGAAGGGGGAACTCCAGAGACACATGTAACTTGTAAGTAGTGATGTGGGTAGGACTGAACTGTGTATTGGAAGTTAGTGGTTAATAGGTTTTAAGATGAAGGCCTTCTCTACCAAAGAAGTAATGGTACTTCACTACATGAGCTAGTAGGTAGAAGTGATTTGAGTTTAACTACTATTTTGGGAGCTGTGCTGAGGAAACAATGTGTGCCAGCATTAAAGAAATGAACCAGTTATCAAGGTGGAGGGAGAAAAAGTGGATGAGTCACAGACTGAGGACAATCATGACAGTTGGTATTTGCATTTGGTTGATGTATGGGGGTAGTAGAAGTAAAAGGCAGCTAATCGGCAGGAATGGGTTTCCCAGAGCTTGTGTCAGAGCGTATGGAGTGAGCGTATGGAGCACCGGTGGGGACAGATAATTGGATTGCTATCTTTCCTGGTTTGTAGGTTCTGCAGTGACGTTCCCAGTGGATGGTCAGAGGGGTTCGTAGGTGAGGTAGAGTGGTCAAGTTCCTGCAGGACAGTAAACCTGTTCCTGAGCTACAGATCAGGTGGATGGCTAGACGAAGAGCATCTGCCACTATTTTTATCACCAAACAGGGTCCAGTAATCAGCAGATACAAGAGTGGAACAAGGCAAGGCATCTTGCGATGCTGCTGTGGAGGAATGGCTGGCAACAGCTGTTGTTAGATGAACAGCACTGGCCACAGAACTGGAGGGAAGCCAAGGGGAAGGCCAGAGACACCAGGTCAGCAGAGGCCCAAGCTGGAGCCTTCCCACCACACACCACTGTGCCAAACTTATTCAACTGAGTTTCATTGACACTATTTCCTTAGATGATAGATTGATTTAGGCTTGCTACCCTTTTAGTCTGTTCCAAAGCAACATCTGTGAAACTCATGAGAAATTCAGTTTTTTGTTTGTGGTCCACAGATACGTCATCCTTTAGACAGGATATGTCCTTAGTTTCATTATTACACTGCGGGCATTTTTCACATGTATATCCATTATATCTTTCATAGAACTGCACATCTTCTTCTGTAATCCCTGATCTAATCACTTTATAACAGATACATAGCAACAGCAAGTTCATGTCTGTTCAGTGTCGAGACAGGTACATTGCAGGTGGTGTTTTGAGTTAAATATAGCTGGTCCAGAATATTAACACAAGACACCTTTCCTTAAGACGCTTATGATAGAAGGGTGGGAAGTTCTACAAACATTGTACCCAGGCATCCAGACTAAGGACCCCGACGGTCTCCTGTCTCAGAGTGATGCTGAAAAATTAGTTCATGCATTTATTACTTCTAGGCTGGACTATTGTAATTCATTATTATCAGGTTATTCTAAAAGCTCCCTGAAAACCCTTCAGTTAATCCAGAATGCTGCAGCGAGAGTACTGACAGGGACTAGAAAGAGAGACCATATTTCTCCCATATTAGCTTCTCTTCGTTGGCTACCAGTTAAAATCATTCTCCTCACATACAAAGTCTTAAAAAATCAGGCCCCATCATTAATTAAATGATGCACACGTAACCTTGTACGTGTAATGAAGCCACGTACAAGGTTATCCTGGAAGAAAACTTGCTGCCTTCTGCTCTGACAATGTTCCCCAACTCTGAGGATTGGTTTTTCCAGCAGGACAATGCTCCATGCCACACAGCTAGGTCGATCAAGGTGTGGATGAAGGGCCACCAGATCAAGACCTTGTCATGGCCAGCCCAATCT
>VUQI01059441.1:0-10828 GCA_015106735.1 Paratilapia polleni
CAAGAATTCAAGCAGCTCAGCTTTGTTTGATGGCTTGTGACCATCCATCTTCCTCTTGATCACATTCCAGAGGTTTTCAATGGGGTTCAGGTCTGGAGATTGGGCTGGCCATGACAAGGTCTTGATCTGGTGGTCCTTCATCCACACCTTGATCGACCTAGCTGTGTGGCATGGAGCATTGTCCTGCTGGAAAAACCAATCCTCAGAGTTGGGGAACATTGTCAGAGCAGAAGGCAGCAACTTTTCTTCCAGGATAACCTTGTACGTGTTGTCAGTAGTTTATAGAATAAAACAAAAATGTTCATTTTACTCAAACATATACCTATAAATAGCAAAATCAGAGAAACTGATAATTTTGCAGTGGTCTCTTAATTTTTTCCAGAGCTGTATATTCATAGATTGTTTCTTTGAAAGAAAAGCATGTTTTTGTTTTTATTTAAAAAACAAAAAATTAAATAGATGAGAAATATCAGTTACATTTAATTATTTTTAATGGAAAACCTACGTAGGCATACATGGGTTCATTTTCAGCAGCCATCACTCTTGTGTTTCAGTGGCACATTGTGTTTAACTATTTAAAGGTTAGGATGTCGCCTAATTATTTTAGCACACCTGAAAACCATCCTGCTGAGAAAGAAGCTGTACATTTGGCCGGCTAGTGTGTGGAACATCAGCCTGTGTTGGTTTGATTATAGCCTTAAAAAAAAAACTTACAGGTTTTGTGCAGTCCACGTAAATTGTGGACTGCAGTTCTTTGAAATCAGTTTCTTCTTACAACAAGACAGGTGAGTCACAGGTCCACAATATGCAGGGGCTGTTCAGAGAAGAAGTTAGCTGGCATTCTGTCTGTAATGGTGGTACTAGTTGCCCAATCTCAATCCAACTGAGGTGCTATATTAAGAGCTTGAGCCTATAGAGACAGAGCAGAACATGTCACACTTTGAAACCCATGGCCACTGGAGGGGAGAACAATTTGTAACACAGTTTACAACCAGACACTGTAAATATGGATGTATTCTTCTGTAATGTCAGCCACTGGTTGGTGACGTCCTGTTTTGTAGCTGAGATTATTAATCGTCACCATCTTGGTGTTTCCAAACCGGATTTGACAAGCAAGGGGCAGATCTGACTGGAAAACCCAAGATTGACACTGTATGCTTATAGGGTTCTGTAGGTATTGTAGTTAGTTAAGGACTCTCTGAATGGTACGTATTCCACTGCAATGCAAGATGTGTACCGTCACAGTGCTTTAGAATAACTTACAGAAATATAGTACGAAGTGTATAGGAAGTGCCCATCACTCAGTGGCAAAGAGAGTTTAGTGCGCTCCAGCTTAAGAAAACACCAGCCAGCCAAGAAAATGTCTTCATTAATTTGACAACATAGGTGTTGCACATTATAACAATGTGCTGCAAGAAGTCTAGACAACAACCAAAGTGGTTCCAGGGGAGAAAAAAAGCTTTAAACGGACCAGGATGCTCTTGGTTTTTTTTTTTGTTTTTTTTTATGCTTTGGGACTTTTGAAGTTGCTGAAGTCAGCTACTTGTAAGCTAAAATGTAGGCACCCTCACCTTTTTGTACCTTGGAAACATTTTTGTTGCACGTTTTCACATGTGCGCATGTTCTGTTTATTTGCACGTGCTTTCTTAAGTGGCAGTGCGTTGAGCTCTCTAGGCCACTGTGTTCAATCCTCTTTAAGTGTGACAAGGTCACAGCTGATGTCTGGCTAAGCCTGAGCTGAGAGGAGATAAACCAGTGAGCAAGAAGCCAGCTCCAGTGTGTTACTACTGCACTTTGTGGCCCACTGGCTGGATAGACAGTTTTCCTGTCACATGTAGCTGGAAGATTGTCGGAACATTTGATAGTAATTAGGGTAGTCAGTGTGAAAACACCAGAAGAGAAACTCCATCTGCTGATTTTCACATGCTGTCTCTCCTGTCTGCTTGCCAGGATGGCACAGTGGGGTGCCATATTCTCAATAATTGCCGCTCTTGGAGGAGCAGCGCTGTTAGCCTCCGTGCACAAGATCGATGAGGGACACACTGGAGTTTACTACAGGTGAGTGAGCCGCTTTACTTTTTATGTGAGAGATTAGCATTACACTGCTCTGTTGTAAACCTTTAAAGAATTGAGCACCTGCTTCAAATCTGTTTGCTTTCAACATCTTGTCTGTTCCACTGTGAGCGCTGTAATTACCTGTGTATTAAAATGCCAGCTGTGTGCTGTTGTGAGCCTCTGCATCGTCTTAGCTTCAGGGTGTTTTGATATCATCACTTGCACGGACATGCAGTAAATATTAGTTTTAACTGCAGCTTTTTTCTGCTTAATATGGGCTCTTTAAACAAATGATGCGCGGCCAGTGACAAGACTGTGTCTTTGAGTCTTTACCATGAAATCTGGGAAATGTTTCAGCTCCTTAACTAATAGGCTGGTTGATAAAGAAAATGGAATATGAGGGCTGCCAAAGGTCTTTTTTTTCTTAGTTGATTTTACTTGCATATCACAATGACTTATTTGATTATGATGGATGAACAATTCTGCTTTGCCTAATATATACATCAATCAGTTGTGTGTCTGTGTGTGTCATATAGGGGAGGGGCTCTCCTGACCACCACCAGCGGCCCTGGTTTCCATCTTATGCTTCCATTCATCACCACCTACAAGTCTGTCCAGGTGAGTCCAGGCATGCCCGTTCTTTTACGGCTTGAAATCACCGATTATCAATAATCTGTACATTTCTCAGTTTGTGTGGAACAGAAAAAGTGAAATTACAAATGCGTTTTGCATGATTTGATTGACACCATGCAGAAATATCTGAATTTTTAAAATTCCTCCCAACTCCCTCTAAATGGTTAGATCTTCAAACTAAATCTTATATAAAACAAAGGCAGATTGAGTAAAGATTAATATGTTGAAGCATAATTTTTATTGCCATTGTGATAAAGTAATCACCTGCATGAACCTAGCAGCTAGCTGTGCCACCTTTAGCAGCAGATAACTGGAGATAAGACTCTGGCGTCACCGTAGGGGGATTTTGGCTAACTGTTCTTGTAGGACTGCCCTATAGGAGGGAGGCAGGAGCTTCTCTTTTCAGGTCCACCACAGTACCTCTTTGGGATTCATTTCCCAACTTGGACCTCTCCAAAACTTACATTTTATTTCTTTTGAGCCATTCAGAGGTGAACTTGTTCTTATACTCGCTGTTGGAGTTAAGCTGCTCACAGAGCGGACTTTCTACCCAGTATTTTCTGTTAGAAAGCAGAATTTGTGTTTCTCTTAGTTTTGGTAAGTCTCTCTAAAGCATCCCCAGTTAACACTGTCACACCTCCATGCTTGACCATAGGCATAATGTTCTTTTCTTGCTTTTTAGCAAGAAATTAGAAATTAGGAGAAATTAGGCCTGTCTCCCAAACGGACTTGGGAGACTTTGAGGGCAGTCAAAGCATGCTGTAGCAAAGTTCAGACGGGACTAAATGTCTTTCTGGGTTAACAGTAGTTTTTTGCCTCACCACTTTCCCATGGATGCCATTGTTTGTTTTTTTCCCCAGTGAATTTCAGATAGTATAGTCATGACCACTCATCTGCATGTTTTCCCCGGCTCTTTTTTGTGTCTTCCTGGTACTTCTGGAAGGTTCAAAAACTCTTCTCCATGTGTTGATATTGCCTCTCACAGTTTTTTGGTGTAGTGTGCTACAGATGAGACCTTTTAAACCAACACCATGCTTCTTATGCAATTATTGGTTTAAACAGGGCTGTTGGTAATCTGGAGTGTCTTGTTGAACTACAGCCAGTTATTATTTTAGTTTTGTATTTGTTTTGGATTTAGTAGCTAAGCACAGATGTTTTTTTTCACACAGGCCCAGTTGGTTTTAGGTAACCTGTTTTCCTTATGAAATACAGTTATCATTATAAAAGTTGTACTTTGTATTTGCTTCATCTGCCTTTTTATGTTGTTTTTTAAATTTTTTATTTAAAGATCTGACACAGCTTAGTGAGATGCACAAAAATAGAAGAAATCAGCAGGGAGCTGAATACTTTTTCACTACACTGTTTACATACCGTTGTATGTACAGTCATGTGAAAAGAAGTTTATACTGTTTCACTTGTGAGGTTTTATGTATCGGGACATAATAAAAACTCACTGGATCCTTAGCAGGTCTTAAAATTAAGTAAATACAACCTCAACACAATGCAGAAACAGTGTGTGGAAAAACCAAGTACACTGTTACTGCTTCCACAGGAATTAAGAGGGTAAATAGCAGCCAGGTGCTGATAATCAAATACACCTGAATAACTGATCATCAGCAAGTGTGAGCACCTCTATAAAAGCAGAAGTTTTGGCAGTTTGCTGGTATGGAGCATTCAGCTTAGTGTTAACACAATGCCAAGGAGGAAAGACATCAGCAATGATCTTAGAGAAGCAACTGTCACTGCCCCTCAATCTGGGAAGGTTATAAGGCCATTGCGAAACAATCTGGAGTCCATCATTCTACAGCGAGAAAAATTATTCACAAGAGGAAAACATTCAAGACAGTTGCCAATCTTCCCAGGAGTGGACGTCCCAGAAAATTCACCTCAAGGTCAGACTATGCAACGGTCAGAGAAACTGCAAAAACCCAAGAGCTACATCTCAGACTCTACAGGCCTCAGTTAGCATGTTAAATCTTAAAGTCCAGGACAGTACAATTGGAAGAAGACTGAACAAGTATGGCTTTTTTGGAAGGGTTTCCAGGAGAAAGGCTCTTCTCTCTAAAAAGAACATGGCAGCATGGCAGCATGTCAGCGCAAACACCTCATATGATCTGTCAAACACTGTGGTGGAGAGGTGATGATTTGGGCTTGTTTTGCAGCCACAGGACCTGGACACCTTGCAGTCATTGAGTCGACCATGAACTCCTCTGTGTACCAAAGTATTCTAGAGTCAAATGTGAAGCCATCTGTTCAATAGCTAAAGCTTGGCTGCAATTGGGTTATGTAACAGGACAATGATCACAAGCACAGCAGCAAATCTACAGCAGAATGGCTGAAAAAGAAAAGAATCAAAAGTGTTGCAATGGCCCAGTCAAAGTCAGGACGTCAGCCTGATTAAAATTTTGTGGGGGGACCTTAAGAGGGATGTGCATAAATAAATGCCTGCAGACCTCAATGAACTGAAGCAACGTTATAAAGAAGAGTCGGCCAAAATTCCTCCACAGCAGTGTGAGAAACTGATAAAGTCATACAGAAAAAGATTACTTCAAGTTATTCCTGCTAAAGGTGGTTGTACAAGCTATTAAGTCATAGTGTGTACTTGGTTCTTCACACTCTGCTTCTGCCTTTTGGCTTAGTTTTTGTTAAATAAAAAATGAAACCGTGAAATCTGTTGTGTGTTGTTTTACACCTGAGGTTAGATCTTAAATAATTTTATAAGTTTCTAAGGACCAGATTATTTTTTTTATGTCCTGATGTGTAAAACATTAGAATTGAAAGATGTGTACTGTCTTTTCACATGACTGTATGTACGCACAAGCATGATGCAGAGGTAACTGACTACCTTCTCTAAAGTATAGACTGAATGTCTCCAACAAACGCTCATACTTTCTGAGCATAGTGAACAGTGTATTCATTTAATTTGGGGTTGGTGGCTGTATTGCTAATTCAAGATTTGAAATATCCCCAAATTCCTATGTCTACTTTATATGCCTCCAGCTTTATTCCTGACAGCTGTGACTGGAGGCATTATTCATTATTCAATCTTGGGGATTAAGGGAATATCTTCAGGTTTGGCACAAACATTCACTTGAACTCAAGGTTGAACTGATTAGAATTTGGTGGTCAAAGATCACAGGTCACTGAGACCTGACAAAGGATGTTTTGACCATGACTGATGAAGTGATGACCTTTTATATTCAAAAGGTCAAAGGTCAAATTCACTGTGGTATCACGATGATGTGCAAAACCACTCTTACTTTGACAACCAAAAAACAGCAGCTGAAGGGGTTATTATGACCATATTTCATGGTCTGATGTTGAATGGATGGCACTAACCTAGCTTGAAACTGTGCTCACTGGGTAGAGCTTCTCTTCGGATGGGTTGAAGTTGTGTGCATGAAACATCCATGTGTTAAAATTTGTTGAGTCTTTGCTGCAACACCTGTATTTTGTGCATTGACTCCTGTCATCACTGGCCAAAGTTTAATACACAGTTTTATAAGAAATACAGTCGTGAAAAAGAGAGTTTTCACAGGACTCTATGCAGTCGTGTGAAGAACCAAGTACACACTATGATTTAATAGCTTGTAGAACCACCTTTAGGAGGAATAACTTAGTAATCATTTTCTGTATGACTTTATCAGTCTGTCACATCGTTGTCGAGAATTTTGACCCACTCTTAACAACGTTGCTTCAGTTCATTGAGGTCTGCAGGCATTTATTTATGCACATCCCTCTTAAGGTCCCTCCACAGCATTTCAATCAGGCTGACATCCTGACTTGACTGGGCCATTGCAACACTTTGATTCTTTTCTTTTTCAGCCATTCTGCTGTAGATTTGCTGCTGTGCTTGGGATCATTGTCCTGTTGCATGACCCAGTTTGGGCCAAGCTGTAGCTACCAGACAGGTGGTCTCACATTTAACTCTAGAATACTTTGGTATACAGAGGAGTTCATGGTCGACTCAGTGACTGCAAGGTGCCCAGGTCCTGTGGCTGCAAAACAAGCCCAAATCATCACGTACTGACAGTTGGTATCAGGTGTGTTGATATGCTGTGTTTGGGTTTCACCTAATGTGGTGCTGTGCATTATGGCCATACATCTCCACTTTGCTCTTGTCTGTCCAAAGGACATTGTTTCTGAAGTCTTATGGTTTGTTCAGATGCAACATTGCAAACCTAAGCCATGCTGCCATGTTCTTTTTAGAGAGAAGAGCCTTTCTCCTGGAAACCCTTCCAAACAAGCCATACTTGTTCAGTCTTTTTCTAATTGTACTTTCATGAACTTTAACATTTAACATGCTGACTGAGGTCTGTAGAGTCTGAGATGTAGCTCTTGAGTTTTTTGCAGTTTCTCTGAGCATTGCACAGTCTGACCTTAGGGTGAATTTGCTTGGACGTCCACTCCTGAGAACGTTGTGGCTTTGTTAACACACACCCAAATACTCCACACCAGCAAACTGCCATAAACTCTTCTTTTATACAGGTGGTCCCACTTGCTGATGATCAGTTAATCAAGTGCATTTGATTAGCAGCACCTGGCTGCTACTTACCCTCTGAATTCCTATGGAAGTAGTAAAGGTGTACTTAGTTTTTCACAGCACTCCATAGAGTGCTGTGAAAACTAGTTCTAGTGTTCAGAATGGTTTGAGTGTGCTTCTGCTGTCTGATAATGTTATTAGCTGCTGTTAAACTAGAAATTGTTTACTGCAGTTTTTAAATAAAGCAATTGTCCTTCTGTAATGTAAGAGGAGGACTACAGGGTAGTATCACATCATGTGTGTACTGAGTCCTGTTTATAAGACTGACAGGAGGAGTGTTCTGGGCAGGGTCCAGCCTTTATTGGAAAAATTCTTCACACTGATAAGGGTTGTAAAGAGAAATAAAATGATTCCAGATTGACTGTTTGTACACACTCAGCAGAGAGCTGGATATTCTCCAGTCATTGTCTGAAGAATATGGCCTTTATTCAAAATGTAGTGTGTTCTGGTCTGATTACATAAATATTAAGTGTATAGATATAGAAAATATAAGTGTATAGAAAATATAAGTCTTCCACTCCTTTGACAGTACAAAAAGGGAATGAAGAGCTTGCCCTCTCGTGGCTCACCCCCTAAATTTTAAAGACAAATGGAATAATTCAGCATAAAAGAGTGTTATATGTGCCACTTTTCTTTGTGTTGCATTATGTATGATGTTGGTATAGATGTTATAGATTCTGGTCAGGCTCTCTGTAGTGTTACATTGCAATGTGAGAAGCACATCGTGTTGTGTGATAGATTTCCTCCCAGCCCCTCCACTTTGAGTCTGGTGTTGTTGTAGTGGTGTCAGAACCACTAAAAGGAGCATCTGAAATGCAGAATGTTGGAAAATATTAAGTAAAACCTGTGATCTTTGTCTCGTAGACGACGCTGCAGACAGATGAGGTGAAGAATGTACCATGCGGCACAAGGTTGGTTTGCTGTTTTTGGCTTAAGCAGTATCAGATGTGGTCTTGAGCCTCATTATACTCAGGATTCATCATGCTTCCTACACAGACTCTCATACAATACATTTAGAAGAGTATTACAACCAACGCTACAGGGATCAGAGATTCACCAGGATGTGTCTGAACCACTGATTGAAAAAAGTAGCAGTCACACTGGTGTTTGGGTAAAAGAGATTGAATGGTATGCTTTTTTTTTTCCTTTCAGTGGAGGAGTGATGATTTACTTTGACCGCATAGAAGTGGTGAACTACCTCATTCCATCAGCGGGTAATTTCACCACATCACACAGTGTGTTTATTCTAATCTTCCTCTCCATTTCTTTGGGATTTTTCAGATGAGCAACACTACACACACGCATCTGTGTATCTGTGTGTGTGTGTGTGTGTGTGTGTATTTATTTATTTTATTATTATTATTTTTTTTTTCCATACTTAAGCACTTGTTTTCCTCTCTGCAGTGTACGACATAGTGAGGAACTACACCGCAGACTACGACAAAGCCTTGATATTCAACAAGGTTCACCATGAGCTCAACCAGTTCTGCAGCGTTCACTCACTGCAGGAGGTCTACATTGGGCTGTTTGGTGAGACCCCTGGGCTGCACACTACTAATTTGAAATGCATATTTCCTTGCAGTTTTCTGTAATGATGCATCTACAGACACAACATGTAGTCAGACTACAGCTGAGGGTTCATAGCACAACACCCTGGATTCATAGCTTCTCTTATTAGACAATAGCTGCTATGCATATGGACATTGTCTAAGCTGGATATTCATTCTTTTTGCGTGAGCCCATTCTTGTGAATGTTGCACAAGAGTGGGCTTAATCACACTTGACAGAATATAAACAATCATGGCTTAATGTAGTAGTGGATTGACTGTGACAAGTGGGAATAAGTGAACCGAGGAATCCAGCACAGTCCATGTCTGGGGAAAAAAAACTTCAGGTTGACATTGTTGACTGTTAGAGAGCTTAAAACGTCTCAAAGCTTTTCATGCTTACCTACCCTCTTCTTGTACTTCTCCCCATAGACCAAATTGATGAAAATCTGAAGTTGACGCTACAAAAGGATCTAACAACTATGGCACCTGGACTTATCATTCAGGTACAGGAAGAGCACCAGACAGGCTACAGGGTATAATGAAGTTCAGTGAGATCCTAAATATGAGGTCAGAGCTGTCTCAAGTCCAGTTTGCAGACAGCATGGGGTGTACCACGCAGGAAGTACATCACAGCCAGGCTTTCTTTGCATTAGCTGGCTTGACAAAACATAAAAATCAATCAGAGATGATGGATATCATGACAGTGGTTATCTTTGTTTGTTAGCCCAGGCTTTTTGCTGCACTCTCTGTGCTCTGTCTCCTTCCTCACATTTAGTGCCATATACTTGGAGCAATAACTACTGGAGCAGTAGTTGTGAATTACTAAGTGGCATTTATTTTACCACTCAGCATGCTCTCAGTTCTGCAGCTTATTTCTAAGGTGATAGCTGCACTTTCAGAGGTGTTAATCTTTAAACCCGATCCATTTAAACATGGTAAGAAGTGCATTCAGGTCATGCACATAATGATGGAAACATTTGGCCAAGTCAAAGTGATATTGCTTTAATTGATTGGGTATTCCCTTTAATGAGTACCAATAAACAATAATGAGCTTTGTTTTGCTTGTTGTTAAATTTGCTGAAATTTCAACAGTGCAAAACAGACTTTACCTGTGTGGTAAACTTACACCAGTAACTGCATGTTTTGCCACAGAAATTGCCATGCATTCAGTTGGTGATGCAGAAAATGTATAAATATGACTTACAGTGCCTTGAAAAAGTATTTGCCCCCGTCCTGATTTCTCTTGGGGTATTTTCTTATTTTTTTTCCATATTTGTCACATTTAAATGTTTCAGATCATCAAACAAATCTTAATATTAGACAAAGATAATTCAAGTAAATACACAATGCAGTTTTTAAATGATGATTTCATTTATTAAGGGGAAAAGCTATCCAAACCACCCTGGCCCAATGTGAAAAAGTAATTGCCCCTTGAACCTAACCTCTAATTTCCTACTTTTAGATAAAACTCAGGTTATTGTACTTGGGCCTAAAAATCTTAGAAATATGACATCTAAACAGATACTTGCTCTGGATGGCATTACTTTTGCCTCTAGGGACACTGTGAGGAATCTTGGAGTCATTTCTGACCAGGATATGTCTTTCAATGTGCACATTAAACAAATATGTAGGACTGCTTTCTTGCATTTGCATAATACCTCTAAAATTAGAGGCATCCTGTCTCAGAGTGATGCTGAAAAACTAGTTTGTGCATTTATTACTTCTAGGCTGGACTATTGTAATTCATTATTATTAGGTTGTTCTCCCATATTAGCTTCTCTTCATTGGCTACCAGTTAAATCCAGAATTGAATTTAAAATCCTTCTCCTCACATACAAAGTCTTGAAAAATCAGGCCCCATCATATCTTAAAGACCTCATAGTACCATATTATCCCAATAGAGCACTTGGCTCTCAGACTGCAGGCTTACTTGTGGTTCCTAGGGTATTTAAAAGTAGAATGGGAGGCAGAGCCTTCAGCTTTCAGGCCCCTCTCCTGTGGAACCAGCTCCCAGTTTGGATTCGGGAGACAGACACCCTCTCTACTT